>JAPKLX010000424.1:131971-158094 GCA_026898415.1 Leonotis leonurus | reverse complement strand
AAACATATAAATAATGATTTCCACAATCATCAAAAAGGTTCCCAACATAGGGTCGAGAATTTTGATTTTTAGTTAGTCGTTTTTAGTGTTAGTATTTGATTCCGAAGGATAGCCGATTGCAACACTCTAGTTCGTTGTTTTTCCGTTTATCGTTGTGGATTCAAGTTCATTCCGGTTTATGAATCAAGTTTGCTTCCATTTATTATATCGGGTTCGTTTTTATTATTGAGTTCCTTTATTTGTTTATGCTTTCGTGTCTATATTTCGTTTACTTATTCCAAAGTACTTTCTACGTTCTTTTTAATTTCGACTTCCAAGTTAATTTTAGTCTTTTAAATTCGCAACTCATTTTCTTAGTTAGTTAATTCGTTTCTTCGTTTACTTCTATTAGTTTAGGATTTACGTTCTTTCGTTATTTATATTCTTCGCCTAGTTTTAAAACCTTCAAACAATCTCTTACTTGCTTTCTGTTGTGAACAAATAGTTAAATTGTCGTGCTAAGTCTTCCTTGAGAATACAACTTGGGTTGTCTTATCATTGCTAGACGAACTTGTTAGATTGCGAGCGACTCGAAACAATTTTAGTCGAACATAGATCTTCCAACAAAACGTCAAGTTCAATCTTATCTCTAATATTTCCTTATCCAATTAATTGACCCGGTCAAAATTTGACTTTCATTAATTAATTAATGATCAAGTTAATTTGACCCAATTAATTACTCTAGAAAATATAATAAGATATAGATCTTATATAATATTTAATTGACTCCACTATAGGATAATTATTAAACTATCCGGCGCTCACTCAAATTATAGATGTAATTCTCCTTTCATCATTATTTATTTCTCGCGTTTAAAATTCTTAATTCCATTAACTAATTGAGTTCGATGACAACTCGATATAAATTAATGCATTTATTCGTGAGTGATCTAGTTCAACTTTAATTATTATATATTGAATACATTTCAACCGGCCGGGTTTCTTATTTAATAAATCTTTTTGAATGCCTCATGTGGTTTAATCAACTCGGGGTTTATCAAGACGCGATTCCATGCGACAATAATTGAGCACTTCTCGTTAAACTAATTACAACTACCCAAAACTTTACTGTATAGGGTTGTGAAAAATCCGCAAGTGGAAATGAATGAAAGCAGTGCATAATTAGTCGCGTAAAGTAATATTATCGTCACATATTAAGAAATAAAGAATTTCCGATACCTCGTTCTTAGCAACAACACGAAGAACTTATCTCACTGTGAAACCACACAAATATATATATATATATATATATTTGTGTGTGTGTGTGCGCGCAAGCATGTTTGACATCATATACACGCCAATATCATTTTGCCGCTAAGGTCAGCTTCCGCATCGAATGATATTGTAGCCTTTACCGACTCGACTGTCCAAGTGTGTCTAGGCTGTGAATTATTCTACAAATGAGCTGACTGTGTGACCTTTCGTGATAATGGATCCACCACACAGTCTACAATTTTAGAAAATTGAATTGTTTGCAATTAAATAATCAATGAAAATAAATCACAAACCAATTATATAAATATTTATTCTCATTAAACAGAAATGAGAACATGTCTGTTACAACGTCTAAGTATTAAACATGCTTTGAATTATACAAACCCTAACACATATATGGACCCTTTAACTTTATTGGATAACTATTGTCCTAGAGCTACATAAGATACAAAGACATGATTTAGTTGCATTACTATTTATCTGGGTGATGGATTTATCTGGATAATTTTACATGTTGTCAAAAGCATGATTTATCTGCATTACTATTTATCCTCCCGAACGTTAACATTTCGATGCACCACGTTTGTCATGATTTAATTGAAATGTTATTAGTTTTTTAATTGCCAAGAAAATTAATATGTATCTTGATAAAAGTGAAACATATGAATTTATGCATGAAAGTTTAATGTATGAAGTTTTATTGAATAATTATGTATTCTAAACACAATATTATATAGTTGTTTGACGTATTTAAATGACTTCCCTAACTTTGATAGATTTGATAGTTTTGATAGCTTCTGATGGGTCTTTAGACAAGAAGTGAAAGATAATTCAAAGTGAGTCACACCAAGCTAGTTTATTTGAAGCAAATTTATCTTTTAATCCTAATGATATAAGACTTGTTGAAGCTTGAACTCATTATTTAATTAGCCATTATTCTAATATTTTCTTATCCCGCACTGAAATTTGAGTCCATTGAAGTGTAATGTGCGATGCTAGACTAGTTCATTATGAGAATAGCTCGACAACATTTCTATCAAGTCACTAAGCAAATAAGAGATGAAAAATATATATTTTGAGTGAACGGAGGGAGTAGTTCTTTCTTGGTAATTGTTATAAATTGTTGCTATTCAAGTAGCATAATAAATATTTTTCAAAATTATTTAGAAAGAAGCATTACAATTTTTTTTAATGACAATCTTCAAATTGTCAGCTCCTGAAGAGCTTTATTAATCTATTCTATTTAAAAGTATTATTCCCTAGATATTTGTATATTAGTATATATCAAAAGTTATCTAATATTATGTTGCAAAAAAATTATAATTTTAAAGACCCAAATTATTATCAAATTATAGATGCATGAGTATTTGGGTCACCCATTATATAAGTAGTGTGTGATAGTACATAAATTATTTCATGTCTCCTATGTTGGGAACCCCGTGTAATTGTTTTGATGATGGTTATCGAAACATACACTTAGAATTTACTCAAGTATTTACCAACACAGAACGTAGTATGGTTTGTGTATGAGAGTTGATCTATTTTGTAAAGATATTAAAATTTGTATTAAAATGTGTCTATAAAAGATCAACTTAGACTTAAGTTTTACTCTTATGTTAGTTTACAGATTACCATGTAGAGGAACAGATCGTGATTCACGATTTGGTCCTCATCCAATTTGTAATAGACTTAGTGTTCTCAAAGATGCTACAATGTAAAGAACAGAACGTGAGTCACGATCTGTATCTATAGAGCATCTATTTTTAGACTAAGTCTTGCAGCAAAGCATTCAACACATAGAACGAAGGAGACATTTTGTTACAGACACAGAACGTATGAAACGTTCTGTCCAGATACTGCCTAATATGGTGTATCTCAAATCACAGAAGGTGATTTAACAGATCATGAAATGATTTATTCGGCACACAGATCAAGGGGTGATCTGTGACATGCTTAAGGGATGGATGATCTGCCTAATTGGATCATTTGTTCTTTAGTAAACTTTGGTGCCACGTAAGCTTCGTTCTCATATACTTATTCTGGTAATAGAATTTGAATACGGGGAAACGACGTCATACCTTAAATGGCAACAAAGGACGCATCGTTGGCAAAGAGTACAATCTAACGGCTAGTTCGTGCTTTTAAAGCATTCCAACGGCTAGTTCGTGATCCATTCGCCTATAAATACTCCTTCATGAATTCTACAACAACTATTGGATTCCAAGCGATCAAACTCTGCAGAAATATTCAAAGCTCTTGAAATGTTCATACTATCAAGCGATAATACTCAATGCACTTCACTTTGCGTTTTTAACACTATAGAATACATTTGTCTTAGCTATTAGTTGATTATATCTTAAGTTAGAACACTCCCCACCTAGAACTAAACTTGTACTCTCTCCGTCCCAATAAACATGGCACAAAACTTTTGGGCACAGTTATTAAGGAGAGTGTATAAAGTAGTGTAAGAGTGATAAAGGTGGTAGGGTCCACACCTTTTTAAATGGATAACTTTTACTATTTTAGGAATGTGTCAAGCTTAGTGGGACGTCCAAATAAGGGAATTGTGCCAAGCTTAGTGGGACAGAGGGAGTATTAAGTTACACAACACTGTAATCTTTAGTTCTATTCTTCCTCTAGCCTTCAAGCTTTAGAAGAGCTTCCAAATTTTGTAACCCAGTAAGTGTAGAGGTCACGACCTATTCGTGCACAACTCAAGTCCAGTTTAGACTTGTTGTTGTGACTGGCCCTCAACCAATCTAAATAAGCGGGAAGTTATTCACAAGTTAGTAAAGTTACTATCAAGTTAATAGTTCGTGGACGTAAGGGGTTTCCCCGAACCACGTTAAAATATGTGTTCTTTATCTCTTGTTTACTGCCTTGTTTGTTGCATTTATTCATCATACATATTCTGTTATAGTGCATAATCTGTAAACAAACATCTTAAAGAACACTTGGTTAAAACAAAAAGGTTTTCTAAATTGAGCAATAAACTAACCATCACTTCCGCAAAATCTGTACTCACATCTTTTGTGAGCTTAGAACACGTAATACAGAACTTGTCTCTCTGGTTCACCTTAAAACACAGAACTTGAACAAAAGATCACCAACGTTATGTGTTGTGTGATTGCTCGTTCTATCTCTATAACACTTAGCAAGAAAATGAGAAAAATTAACATTGGTGTAATCCCCCCCCCCCCCTATACACCAATAGCTGCTCAATCAGGACCAACATCCTATTTATTTTATCACCACAAAAACGTACTGAACGGACTCTAGAAAAATAAGTTTATACTCCGTCAAAATGAATTATCTAGAGTCAATATTGAGGATCATTTTTAAATGGTATGTTTATTTTCTAATCCTACTAAAATCATATTTTCGGCATTAGGGGGAGATATAATATTATTAAAGAATGTCGCGAAAATATTGTTGGATTAAATTTATTAAAATTCACACTAATCAATACGAACCAAAAGTTCAATATATTTTTTATTGACGAAGAAGTGTTTAAATATTTTATGATAATTATAAATGCACCATTAAGAATCGAATTTTTTTAAATAAGATCAATTCATCCATGGCAGAAGCATAATGTTATAACCATGAGATATATATTGGTGTTAAGGATGATAATTCGCATAATATAAATTTAATAAATCACTTCACTCCAAAACCTTCCTGAAGAGGATCGTCTTGAAGACGAGAATCACAGTTCATTTGTGTGTGCATTAAATAATCATAATATTGTGATTACGGAACGAATAGATCCATACATTATGAAAAATGAAATAAATTTGGTTGAAATTTATATTAAAGTTGACTTAAAATTTGTCAACAAGAGGAGAGCACTCGATAACAAATTTTGCCTCAATAATTGCTTGTAAATTGATTAGTTGGATTCAAAAGCTAAGTTGATGGAACAGTGCCAAAAACACTAAATAAATTTAAAAGAGCAATTGATGCAGAGTTAACTCGCCAAATAAACGAAAGTATTTGTGGTACATGCACAAATGAATGTGGTCCCGCTAAGACATACAAATATTTGTATAATAGAGAAATAAATAATGTGGTCCATGTAGGACACAATTGAGTGCTTGTATGAAATGACAAATGAGATGAATGAGTTGGTGATGCATAAAACGAGATTAACTCAAGTATTTTAGCAAAAATCCTAAATTAATTACATATACTCTCATGTTAAAAAAATGTTCCATTATCGAATATCTATGACCGTAATTATGGATGCAAATATCCAATTTATATCCATCGTGATTATATTTTCACAAAAGTCACCGCACAATATGAGAATTCCTGATGGACATGAGAATTCATATGATTAAGGAAAATTAATTCGCAACGTGTATCCTCTTACATAAAATTATTATATGTTTTATTATAGAAGAAAAATCAAATAAGTGAATTCTTTTAGAAGAATATGTGTGATAATAATAAGTGTGCATTTATGTGTTTACCAATAATTATGTTTATGTGAGTTTTTGTATTATTGGTACATACACAATGCTTGAGAATGGTAATTTCATGCTTAATGACAAAATGTTAGAACTAAATGACTTGAGTAAGTCTAAATGTTATCTTGACTTGCAGATCGAGAACTTTCATGAAGGAGTATGCTTTCACCAGTCGACCTATTCGGATAAAGTTTTATAAATAACATATTCCTTATAATTTGATCTTAGACTGATATAACGACATGAAACATATCCCCACTATTTTTCTATAAATAATAATATAATATGTTGCATTTATGAGCTCTAGCAGAGCAACGACATGTGTATATTCAATTTTCTCCACACAATTATATTTAATAATATTTTTAAAATATTGAAATTGTTATGATTAGATTGTTTTATAGACAAAGAGTGATAATTTATACATCATCTAGAAGAGTAGGTCATAAATACCAAATAAATTATCCCGAATATTATATCATGTAGACTAATTGATTATACTATTTTTTTCTTACTAAGTTTTCTCTATGAAGTTTTTTAGTTAAAATTTTTAATAAGACAACTTGTGCAATACACAAATATATTGTATGTCATGTATATTTTCCTATATCAGAATATGTTTATGATATTGAAATGCGTAAACTTGAGAGATTATCACCTTAAGAGGCATTGAATATTCTGAAATAATTTTGAAAATTAGACATGAATGTCTACGATACGCCTTGAATGTCACTTTTCTTGTACTATTTTTTCCTTACTAAGTCTTTTCCAACTCAATTTTTTGGTGAAAGTTTTTAATAAGACAACAAATAATGAATATATATGTGTATGACATTTACTCATTTTCTCGACTGTTTTTATCCCACATCGGTTTTCATGGAGATTTTTAACGAGATATGTACATCAAACAGTAATGTCCAAGGGCAATGTTATAAATAATATTGTTATTCGATCATGACTATTATAATATTTAATTATCTATTCAAGTGTAGATATATTGTCAAACCCTAATATATAAAGTGCCAGACGTTGAGTATAATAATATAGATGATCGATTTATTTTCTCTCTGTGCTTCCTCTTGCAGTTTCATCATCTCTTTTCTTTCTTCTTTCTTTAGTATTTACACAATTCAATTGATAGAATTGAAGAAGAATTACAAGAAAATCCAATCAATCTTAACAATTAATTCTATATAGATAGAAAGACCTAAATTTATTTCATTTCTCACATATGATTTTTTTTCATATCAACCTAATGATATATATACACATTTTCATTAATTATATATAATTTCATAAATTATATAAAATAATAAATATATTTTTCTAAATAAAATTAAAGAAAATTAATTATTGATAATATGAAGAAAAGTAAAGATAAAGAAATATATATACAACTATACATGTATATTGTTTTTAATTCATTTATAATGTCATATTTTAATATAAAATAAAAATAAGAAGTGAAAGATAATAAGGTAAATAGAATAAAAAAAGGACAAATTAGAAAAAATGATAAAATAATTTTATTTTTAAATATTAGATTAATTTGGAAAAATTCTTGCACATAGTGGAACAAGATGGATAATTTTGATATCGTGGACAAAAATATAATTTTACATCCTAATTAAATTTAATACATGAATTTTATAAACTATCTATAAAATAATAAAATTATATTCTTATAAGAGACACTAATTATGTGTATATATAAATCGTATAAATGAATATTATTCAAAAAATTTATATCTATAATTAAAGTTAAATAAAATAATATTTATTATAATTAAATAGCTAAAATTTAAATATTAAGTATTATATTATTAACTTATTTAGTTATTTTATACGATTAACACTTCCACATTTTTCACTTTCACCTGGTGCTCCACTAATCGGAAGAGGAATTTGATGGTTTTGAGTAAACGAGCCATACAGCCTCTTTCCGGTGAGCTTGTTTCAGTTCTATTACATCACTAGCAAAGGATGCCTGGCATACCTCTCGTGGCTCGTGAAACTGCGTAAGTCTTCTTCCTATTCTTTCGTTATGGTGAAATTAGGGCATTGATATACTTTTTCTAATTGCGTATATTCTTATTTCTTCGTATCTGATTACACTTGGAACAGGAACTGCTTGTGCAATTGCAGTTACTCCAGAGGTGCCGATCACATGTGTCGCCAAGATCCTCGTGTGCATTTATCTCCAGAAGAACAAATTGCAGCCGAGGAAAGCCTTTCAATTTACTGCAAGCCTGTTGAATTGTACAACATTCTTCAACGCCGTGCTGTTAGAAATGTAATGTTGTCCAACCTTGCAGCTTCCTCTGACTCCTGCCCGCTCATGTTATTTATTTTTTTAATTGATTACACTATGCACCCATTTCCAAGTTTATCATGAATTTTCTTTATGTTCATTTCTGCCATCACTATGCAAATTCCCTAAATTGGTGTTGTATGTGGATGGATTTAAACGACATCGTTGTGAAATTAAGAAAGAAAACAATTTCATTCAAAGGAATACATTGATGTTTATATATCAATACCAAAAAACGTTTAAATTCATTCACATTCAACCACAATTTGAGGATTTTGCAAAATCACGGCGAAATTGAAAAATAAAATTAAAGTGATGTGCTTCAAAGATCATGATAATAAACTTATAAATGACTTCAAACTTTGTGTATTTTAACATAAGCAACCAAAAAGTTAATAATAATTATCATTGTTGATATGATGATGGATTGCCTCCAATGCTTTTTTCTAGAGGAATTACTTCATTCAGTATTGGCGTATAAAGAGTGGATTTATATGATAAGTACATTTATTAATTATTTTATTTTATCGCTGATAAGTTTATTCTTGTTTAGTTATCTAACAATAATGAATGTTGTTCATTTCATTTAGATTTCTTTCATCTACATGCAATATCTAACTAAAGGCAGGTTCTTCTGCAGCCATCCTTTCTCCAGAGATGTTTATGGTACAAAATACAAGCAAAACACAAGAAAAGGTAGAATATCTTTAGTTTTTTGGCCTGCGACTAATTTTATAATTTTTAGCAGCCATGAGATATTAGGAAATGCTAACACCATGCATTATTTAATGAGATCTTTTACCTGTACGGACCTTCAGTAATGGGATTTTTCGCTTTGACTTGTCCATGCTCTTAGCCTCTTACTACAGATTTAGGAAGCACTTAGAACCATTTCTGTTGTATCTGTGAGAAATAATGTTTCTTTTTATTTTTGGGCATTTCTGTTTATTGTTTCTTTTTGTATTTTGCCTATATCTCTAATAGATGAACATTTTCTAAAAACTATGAATTATTGGATCCTCTGATGAACAAAATATTAGATTGTCGTTTTCCTTGGCCCTGGCTTCTAATTCCTAGATTATTCCTTAATAAGCATCATATAGATTTCTTGAATTTGTTTTATCGGTATCTTGGACTGGCTAGATTTTTAATTATTAATTTATTATTATATGTATATTATATATATTTCATGTTACTGACTTAACCGGTAGATTCATCATATCGGTAATCTTGATATATTTCCAGATTCATCATGTTACTTACCACTAATAATTTTTTAACTGCCTATTTTTTGTCATTCTTTATTCAAGTCTTCCCGCATGCTTGATATTTTGACATTTGTGGTGCATAAGTCTTCACTCAATTTGTGGTACTAATTTAGTTTGCATGTATATTGTTTTGTTTGTAGGATTCAAATGACAATCTCCCTACCATCAACTGTAAATGATGAATCTCAAATTCAAAGTCTGTTTCCTTTGTGCATAATGTTGGCAAGACCCGTATATAGCCCTGCAGCTGTAGAGGTAGTGATGTGTTCTGTTCATTGCATTGGGTTGTCTGCATATTTTTCCTTCACTTGCTCTCTCTCTATCACCGACTTCTCATGATGCAGGATTCTGCAGTTTATCAATTCAGCCGACAATGTATATTGACTAAATGTACCAGAAATGATGCAATGAATCCAGATGAAGCAAACTTTATTCTTCCCGAGATTAATAAATTATCGGCAGAAGTCAAATCAGGATCTCTTTCGATTTTGTTTGTTAGCTGTGGTATGCTTTTTCTATACTTAAGAGTCTACATTGACGGATACAATGTTTGCAAATTTTTAATGCTTTGCTGCTATATTTTAGCTGAACATTTTAAGGAGCATCTGCATGCCCCATCAATTCCAGGTGAGTTAGAATTTGTTGTATTATTTCTACTGTTTGACTGGGCTACATGTTTTAATAATAACTACTTCATTCTAAGAGAGGGCTCCACTGTAGCCTGTAGGAACTGATATCTGGTGTTCTTTCCAAATAATAAACCAAAACCCGATAAATCAATTGGAAAACAGACTATTAATTTGATCTTATTGTCAGATTCAGGAAATTGTGTCTTACTTGGTCACTAAAAATTGCTGATCTATTTAGTATGCTCCATAGGTTCTTTTAGAAGTAAGTAATACTCCCTCCTTTCTTTTCGACACGTTTCCCAAATTTGTGCCTATGACATTTATGGACACTACTACCACTGTAATGTGGTGCCCTGTCTCCACTCAGAATTACCCCACTAATATGACTCTTTCTCCACTCACAATAAACAACAAATGTGATCAATTTTCATTAAAGATTTTATTGATCTTCTTTTTACATGTTGCACCCACTTTTCTTTTAGGATGGCTTCTTATGACCATTCTGAAGCTATTATTTGTTAAAATAGTGCTGCCTTTGACGCAAAGTGGTGCTCAGTGGATAGAATATTTTGAGTTCATATTCATAACATAATGTTGATTTTATCCTACTTTCACATTCCCTCTAGATTGCTTGACCTTTTCAGGTTTGACTTTTGAGTATGACTGTCATGAAAACTATTAGGATTTAGCAACCTTTACTAACTACACTTAGGTGTCTCCTTTTATATTAATTACCGAAAACTATTAGCATTTAGCTACATTTACTAACTACATTCAGGTGTCTCCTTTTAAATTAATTACCGAAATACGGTCTCTAAGGAGGTGATCTGTATAATGGAGTGGGCGAGTGAATGGAATGGTGATTCTTAACTCCATTTCATTCATTTGTTTGGTTTCATCTTATAATTAGTTATGTAGCACGGGTACGGGGACAAAATACGAATACGATACGATACGAAAAATACGTCATTTTTCCAAAAATGTAGATACGAATACTTAAAAATACATTTAAATTTATTAATAATTTTAAATTTTAAATATATTATCAATAAAATTATTATAAAAATCATAAAAAGACATAAATATCAAAATAAGAAAAATCCAAATACCTAATAATTAATTAGTCTTAGTACAATAAAAGTCTTAAATATCAAATAGTAAATTAGATCTTCCTCCTCTTTGGTGAAGAAGAGAAGAACCAAAGTAAGGCAACGCGATGAGATAGTGCCACGGCAAGTGGTGGGTTGGCGGCACGGGAGTGGGGTGGGTCGACGGGATTTTAGGTTTGTGTAGGTTTTATTTGTTTTCAAATTGAAATGCGTGAAACACCAAAATAAAGAGACAACGTATTCCTCTTTTAAGGTAATACATATTTATGGTGCGAAAAATACGTTTTTTTTTAAAAAAAATACGCAAACCCTAATTTAAATACGTCTATTTCTTAGTTCAAGACCCTTCTTACTAACTGGAATAAAATAAAAAAGAATGAGTAGATCTGTTCCGACCAAAATGGGAATGAGTTCAAATGGAAGAAAAAAATCTGTTGCTAAATGAATTCCAATTTGTTGACCTTACTTTTCAAATCCATGAATCTAAGAAATGGTGAGAATTCTTGATCTCTCTCAATATCTCTCGCAATTTATCATGTATTTCCACGTATTTTCGTAGTATGCATCTTAAAAACATTTTTTTTGGGATACGCCAGTCTCCTTGGCGTGTACCCATGCTTCATAGATAATTAGGAATCACCATTCTATTGCCTATAAAAATAGTCATTCAACCCTCAACCCCTGGACGGATGGAGGGAGTATTATTTTAACCAAATTATAACTATATATATTTTAAATATTTAAACCTTTTATCTTCAACATAACTAAATTTTTTAATTTTCAATATCTATCCTCTCTTTTTTCTCTCTTATTTTATTTTTCATCTTATTACTTTATGATTTCGAAATAAAATAAAATTTTCACATTGACTTCCCTACTCTCTTGCGAACGCACACATGATCTAAAATTCTCTAATATGCATGCATACTCCAATGCACACATAGTTACACAAATAAAAATACATATAGAAAAGGTAGGAGGGATGGCGCTATGTGTGTCGGTAGTGTGCAATGATGAATGGCGGTAGCTAGTCGACGACGGATAGATGCGTGTATGAAATGAGGGTGGTAGTGTGTGTGCGTGTATGTGTCGTATGAGAGTGTGGCAATGTGCATATGTGTTATGTTTGTGCGTAGCAGTGTGTGTGTGGGTGGTGAATTTTGGTTTTTAAAAAAAAATTGTACTCAAAATTAAATACTTAAATAAAAAGAAATTTTTTGTATAAGTAATATGTCAACAATAATATGAAGAAAGTTTGACGATTCCATTCCCTCCGTATTCCTTGTGTATACCAAGCATTGGAATGAAACATGGTTTATCATTCCATTCTTATCATCATTCCATTCGTACATCCATCCCATTCCTATCTTATTCCATTCAAGTGAACCAATCATCTCCTAATAGAAGTTTCCATGGAAGCAATTGGGCATTTACAAGTTGCAACCATCAAATTATTAATTTATTAAGTTTTCAGGGATGGGATAGCAAGTCCTGTTCAAGTACTTTTCGTATTCGTCTGATTAGGACTAGTAGGTATATACATGAAGAGGAAGGTGACCTCAATTATGGATCTGTCGTTTTCCCCATATAGCTCACCTAGAAATGGGCGGTAGCATATGACTGATCTTTCAATAAGGTTGGGTTGGGTCTCTACTAACTACTAAGTTCTAGGTACCATGTGTGCATTTGCCAAATTTGTTTCTGGTCCTGGTTATGCTGAGCATATGCTCGCCATTGTGAATTCCAGGAAAGGCAACATGGAAACTGATCTATCAGATCCCTTTATATTACAAAATTTGGTCCACGTGGCCTTCAGTTTTACCTTTGATATGCTTTATCTTCCTGTCTTGTAATTTATTTTCACTGGAACTCCTAAACATAGAGAGGTTGATTGATTACATTTGCTTTTATAGTGCAACTTATTAATGAGGTCGTAAGCACTGTCCATTTCTGTCTCTCTTTCCATTTCTAGTTGTTCTTTTTGTCAGTCTATTGATTTTTGCATGTGATTATTTTCTGATGATAGTTAATAATGGAGGCAACTGCTTCCTGGGTAAGATTCCAATGGAGTTGCTTCATTTGTCATGGGAAAAGTCTCTGAACTTGAGTGGCAGGGAGAGAGCTGAGATGCTTTTGACCGTTGACTTGCATTCTTGCTTCCTGAAGGTACGTGATCATCATAATTCTTGAATGTATCTTGTGCTGTTGTTGCTCCACAATCTAAATGACGCATACATCATCCTAATGTTTTGTGGTAGAATAGTGAACCTGGATTATGCTTGGTCCTATATACTGTGATCTTTCTAAATTTCGTAATCGTGATAACCTCACCTAGGATGGTACCTTCCTAGCTGCTAGCACCTGTGAGAACATTGGAGGTGTCTTTATAGTCTTAAGGGATCATTTTGGCTAGACCTTTTTCCGTGTATTGCAGAACTGTTCTTCAACGTTGGCCTTTAAACATGTAGTTCTTACTCAATCTTTGTCGTGTTATTTTCTTGAGTCATGTGCTTGATTAACTGTTCATCCCTGTTCATTACTGTTTATTTGAAATCCAGTTCAGCACCACCGAGGATATGAACCTAGTTATTAACTAATTGAGGCTATTGGAATTTTTTGGCTTTTAAATTTCACCTATAGGATAAATTTAATTGTTTCTTGGAGGGATTGAGCTCCCTGTCAAACAAATCATCTGGTTTAAATTTTAATAATTACTTGCACTGTTTTTCCTTAATTACTTATATAATTTACATGTAAACACACGCAAAATCGTAAGGATGTTGAATCCTAACTTGCTATATAGGTGTTTAACCTAATGTTACCTCACCCTTCAGTTGGGGGAAAAAAGAACGATGAATCAGTTTGTTGAAATATGCAAGTTTTACAATGACTTATCCAGCATAATATTATTACTATCTCAATATGCTTCATGTGAATCAAGATACTCATCGCAAGACCATTTGGCATTCCTTCATGGAAGTTATCTCAGGAGTCCCAGATCCATATCCTGGAAAAAGGATATACTTGATATGTTTTTTCACTCACATTCCTCCATTATGATCCCAAGAATTTATCTTGTCAATATAAACCATAAACAAAAATATAAGATTATAAGTGAAATAACTGACTGTTTCCATGATAAAATTGGCAATGATGTTGCAAAAAATAGATGAGTTGTTTGAGGAGATGCTTTACACCTTTTTTTAAAAGTATAGATAATTGTTTGAGGAGATGCTTAACATCTTTTTAGAACATTCATGTATAATAGCTAGAAAACCCGCACAAAGATTGTTGAAGCTGAGAAGTAAAAGAGATCTTCAAGCCATCTATATACCTTTTAGAACAACATAAATAGTTGTTTGCTCCTTATACACTGATTTGTCTCCTAAATAACACAGCTTTATGAAATTTGATAGAGATGTAAAGGACCCACATATTTATTGGAATATAATTGCCACATGTGGTTCAAGGTGAGGTACACACCTCTCACAGTGAGAACTAAAAGGATAAAATATAAGTAATTATGCGTAATGGACTGAATAAGCCTCAAACACATAACCAGGCCTGGCCCTTGTGTATAATAGGTAGGGCAATGACCCAGGGCCCCCAAATTTGAGGGGCCCCAAAAAAAAAATAGTATATCTTATTTAATATTTTTAAAACTTATGTATTGTATATTTTTAAAATTTATTTTCACTTTTAATATTTTAATATTTTATTATGTCTCAATAAAAATTAAATGGTATAACAATTTTATGTATTGAACATGATATATTGAAAATTTTGGATTTTGATCATATTATAAATAATTTTGTTTTTCAAAATACTAGAAAATCTAAATTATTTATATAGTTATTTGATATTTGTTCTCTCTTTTATAATTTACTATAATTCATAGTTAACCATTACGAGTGTGGCAGATCATGTGTTATTTCCATTTTCAAAAATTTATTCAAGCTTTGTTTTTTGTTTTGAGAATTTAATATTAGCTCCATTATTTTTATATTAGTTCAATCGAAAATATGAATTTTATTATAAAACATGTATAAATGATAAAAAAAAAATATTGTAATATATATGTAAAATATAAATTATATAATATTTTAATTTTTAATGTATCAGTGTATAAGGGGCCTCTTTTTTTTTTTAATTTTCGCCTAGGGCCCCGGAAATGTCAGGACCGACCCTGCACATAACATGCATATAATCATGTTCTAAATGTCAATAATTTTTATTTTTAATATTAAATGCTTACAAAATCTACATAACATAACTATTTTAGCGTATGCACATACTGACAAAGCCTTGACATATGTGAACAACAACGAAGCATGTTCAAGACGTAAACCCATAATTGTGCACTTGTCATCTGAAATTTCTACTCCGACTAGCTTATATTGGTATTTCTGAAGATTAGTTTGGAGTTTTCTTAACCACCTAGTGTTGATATCGACAATGCCAAAGAAATGGAAGTTTTAGGGAAATTTCTTGTTATTCTGAATCTTGCTATTCATCATCATTAAAGTTTCATAAATGATCCATTCTCATTCTCTCCTTACTCAAATTATCCAGTTTCTATTCCTTTCTCATTTTATGAATTAGTTTCTTTTTCACAGACGGGTTGTTTTGGGGACGACAAGTGCTTTTCGTTTCATAGTCCCCGTGCTGAAGTCATGGTATGCTTCGCTCCCTATTAAACAGATAATAAAACTTGTCATATCCAGAGAAGCTCCATTTCACATTTTGGAGGATGATCTGACATTGGTTAATGCTTTTTGTTGATTATTATTTCTTTTTTGGCTCTTGCTTTGTGAAAGGCTATGCCACAACAACTGCAGGTCCGCATTTCAGCAGAAGAAGTTGGGCTTAAGGAGAGATCTCCTTATGATTCATTCTTATACGATGACATGACTTCCTCTATTTTACCTCAGATTGTTCGGTAATTTATTTCTCAACCACAATACAAATGCATAATGTGTATGACAAAAACTGCGACTGTTGGTATTGCTCAACTGAATATAAAAGCAATTTGTAGTGTTTCTTGTTACCACGCACCGTGGCACATTTCTTTAGATTGGTTTTATTACTCAAGTTCATTCATGCTCACCTCAAGGTTTCCATAAGGCATGTGGTCACCGCTGGTATATCCCAAAACAAAAGATACTGATGCTGTTACCCTTGCCTGTGATGTAACTCTGCTGCTAGATCAACTGTTTACCCCCTTTAAGTGCATCATTCATATTCTTATCTCAATGTCTCAGACAATTTGGTCAATTGTTTTATTTTTTTCACTTGTATGTTAATACCACGGTTTGCCTATCCTCTTGATTGTTGTCATCCAGGTTGAGGACTGGAAATGTCGTTTTCAATTACAAATATTACAATAACAAGTTGCAGAGGACTGAAGGTATTAGTTTGCAGTTGCTCAACATGTTTGCAGAAGAGGCCTATCTGGTTTCACTACATGCATGATACATGCCTTTGTTCTTTAAAGGAATTATTTAATTGTTCATAAGATCCATATCCAAACTTGACTTTTCTTTTGGTTCTTAACAATGTCTTGCATTGCATAACTTTCTTTTGAGTATTTCTGTGTTTCTAAATTCTAATACTCACTTTGGAAAATAAACTACTACATATCTCTATTATTCTTTCATTGCTGGCACTTCTATGTATTTGCTATATAATGTGTGGAGGAGCATAACAAAAGAGCACCTCATCCTCATAAAATTTTCAAATTATGCTGGTAAAAAATGTGTTGCTGCGAGGAATTAAAATAATTGAGTTGATATAAACAAAATACTGTTTACTGGCCTGAATATATGGTATAAGGGTCTTAGTATCACTCCAGGGGTGTCAATGGTCGTGTTTTTCCCGGACCACTCCGGTCAAAACCCTTCCAATCATAGAGCTCCGGTTTCAATTCCATAACCGAACCCATTTAGAACCGGTCATGACCGGCTCCTACGCAACCCGTTTGATACGGTTCTGGTTCTAAACCAACCCCATCATTTTTTAATTTCTTCAATTTTCTTATTTATGAAATTGACAAATTGTGTTGGACATATTTATATGATAATTATAAACATGGATTTTCCATATTTTAAAAAATATATTTTTATCGATTGTGTTAAAATCGTTTAACAGATCAATTTTACTGGGTCTTGATGGGTCCAGTAACGGTTCTGGTTTCGGGTCCAGAACCGGAACCATTTTACTGGGCCCGGGTGGGTTTGGATCTGGAACCGGAACTATTTACCGGTTCTGGGCTGGGTAAAGATTGGGCAGCACCAAAGTGAGCAGAGCACCCATTGACAGCTCCACTCCTTTCTTATATGTGCATATGATCATTAATATAACATGACAAATGGGCTGTTGATTGAACATGGTTAAATCTCAATTCTCTCAGCACTCTGTGCTATAAATTAAAAGTTTGTATTCACATTTATAATTATAAACATGGATTTTCCATATTAAAAAAAATATTTTTAATTGATTTAGTGTGAAAATCGTTTAACAGATCAATTTTACTGGGTCCAGGTGGGTTCAGTAATGGTTCTGGTTAAGGTCCAGAACTGGAACCATTTTACTGGGTCTGGGTGGGTTTGGATCAAGAGCCGGAACTATTTACCGGTTCGGGGCCGGGTAAAGACTGGACAGCACCAAAGTGATGAGCAGAACACCCATTGACACCCCTACTCCTTTCTTCTTATGTCAATTCTCTCAGCACTCTGCTATAAAATAAAAGAAAATGAAAAATGAGATGGTTTTAATTTAGACTACATCCTGCAAAAAATACATCAATTTCGTAATATTTGATATTGTAGAGTATACCAACCACCGCCTGCTGTGATGAATTACTTCCTTTTTCACTTTGTAATTCCAGATTTTGCGTGCTGCGCTAGTGTATCCTGATTTAGTAAAACATTTATCCAGAAACATTGATCTAGGGATTATTATTGTGAACATTAATTTTCGTGAACTTGTACCTTTGTTTGAGATTTTCATTTCATTGTTCCTTGTTGCTGCATGCTGATTTATCATTATATGATGCAGTAACAGAGGACTTTACATGCCCTTTCTGTTTGGTCAAATGTGCAAGCTTCAAGGTACAGTCACATCAGATACTATTATTATATCCAAGTGTGAAATGCTCCAGCCTATGTATTAATTCTGACAGTGTATTTTACAGGGTCTGAGATATCATTTGCCATCGTGTCATGATCTCTTCAACTTCGAATTTTGGGTTGGTAAAACTAATAACGAGATATATTTTACTTTTAATAGCCAGAGGACTATACTTAGTTGGGTGTAAATTGTAGGTAACAAAGGAATTTCAAGCTGTCAATGTATATGTGAAGACTGATACATGGAGATCTGAGGTCAGTATGCAACTTGATTTTCACTGGTAGTTAGTAGCTTTTATGGTTGACATTAGTTGGGTGTAAATTGCAATAATCTATGGTTCTACATTGGGCACTGAGAATCCAAGTCTGCAAAATATATCTTAATGTGTTAATTATCGTGGATAAGATTTGAGGATGTCTCTAAATTGTGGTAAGGAACTGGAATAACTTCTATAATATGTTTTCGTGCAGATTGTTGCAGCTGGTGTTGATCCTAAGCAACAAACATTTTTCCTTTGGTATGCTTTGGATGGACTAAATAATTTTAGAATAAGATGCTTGGGATTTTAAAATGTTAAAATTTGTAAACTAATGTGGGTGCAAAACAGTTCAAAGGCATCACGGCATAGAAAAATGAAGAGCTCACATCAAAATCCAAAGTATGTGCATCCTCTTGTCTTAGATACAGAAATGCCGGGATCTGTCAACGAGCTTGGAGAAAAGACCATTGGTAACTTGTGGAATGTATTTATTGCTTATCTATGCTATTTTTCATTTATTACATTCTTTCTTGTGCGTTGATAGTTTCATTTTTTTGTAATCTTGTTTCTGAATCACAGCTAAGCTTGTTCTTCATTTTCTTTCATGCTGAAGTGTATACGCATTGGTGTTACTCTGAACTTCATGAGTGGCCAGTTCTAGCATTTGCTCCCTTAAGCCAAGATGCTCTGAACAACACCACATACAGAATTGTGTGAATCTAAAATCTTTTGCTGGTTTCTTTTTAACCAAAATGAATTAATTTATTAGGTTGTGTCTGTTGGGTCATTTGATTCCTTATATTTTTTTTATAGCCTTTAGGTGAATGGTAGAATTGTAGCACGGGATAACCTGCCAACTTATCCTTAACTGTGGCCAATGGATAAACATAAGAGTTAATCCTGCTAAAACCAAACTATGGAAATATGTCTTTACATTTATAATATGTCAGATAGGTATGCGTAAATGGGGATAAACTTGAAGGGAAGCTTGCTTCTTATCTTTAGTAGGTTTGGAAGAGAGTGCAGACCGTGACACATCAAGTCCCAGAGCTTCATCTGCCACAGCTCATTCATATGCAGACCCTGAATGGGTCCAGTCATTACCTGTAAACAACATTCCGTCTCCAGCATTACTACAGTTTGCTAAGACGAGGAAATTATCAGTTGAACGCTCTCATCCTAGGAAGTAAGTTAAGTCTTCAGATTTTAGTTTATAGATTCTGAAAGAACTCATAAGTTTCATTTTCACATGCTCTCTATATTTGTTATGATTTTGTATTTTCCTATCATGTTTTTGGCGGTTTATTATATAAAAGAGTGACTTGTCTTGCGGCTTTTCAAGATCTATAATAGAAGTGATTAGAAAATTTGTCTTAGATTCGTCTTGTGATTACTGAATGAAATGGGTAGAATAAAATTTGGAGCCAAATTTGACATTTTTGTCAATAGTTGCATTGATTTTGGTTCCATTATGAACCCTGTACGATTATACCAGCTTACATCAAGAGCTGGATGATATTTTAATTTTCCGCTTGTTTTAATATGTTGACTACCATCAAGGGCATACTCCAGAGGTCTAGTTTATCTTATTTATATTTCTTTATTTATTCCTTAAAAAGTTTAGCCTACTGAAAGGAGTTCAAATCTCATAGTCATAAATGGGTAGATCTCTTACCTTACTATATTTACTGGAGAAGTAGTATGGACACTGACTGATCATTTTATTCTCTTTGCTTTGTTGGCTACAGTCGTGCACTCTTGCAGAAGCGGCAGTTCTTTCACTCACATAGAGCGCAAGTGAGTGTGACAATAATGTTTAGATCATATCATTGTCTCTACCCACATTATAATGCAGTAAAGGTCTATTTGATTCAGAATCCAAGAGAACTTTTCCATAAACCTCTCTTGATCCATCTTTAATATGTCTATGAAAGGAAAATCATTAAGAAATCTGCTTTATTTTTTTGGTCTATATATAAGCAGCTTTAGGGTGTGTATTCTTATAAATGCAACATTAGTTTATGATCTAACCTTGTTAGTGGATGCTAAAGTCTTCATGCACTCAAAAGGTTATTTTCCAAAAGATTAGAAAAAAGGTGGGGTGTGTTGTTGTATCCTTTGGCATATGTCTACCATTTGTTGATTCAGTCACTTCGTTATGTTCTGTCAAATTATGATCTTCCTTGAGGCTGGGTTATGCTCGTCTCTAAGATAAATGAATGCCTTGTGAGAAACTAGTGTGACATGATATGCTGAGGGAATTTTAATGTTTGTAAATCTGAGAGCAATGGTTTTGTACTTGTAAAGCCCATGGCCATGGAGCAAGTCCTCTCCGATCGTGACAGTGAGGATGAAGTTGATGATGATGTTGCAGATCTTGAAGACCGAAGGGTATGCATTTTCGCTGAAAGATACTGATTGATTGTGCTTAGGATTTTCTGCCTGTGAACTGGATCAGTTGGCTTAAGTTTGAGGGTTCTGTTGTATGTCAAAAGTTAAAGCCAGAAGAATAACTGGTAGCTTTTTATTCTGAAAAAAATTAGCCTGAATTGCTTTATAAGTTATATAATTTGATCTACTTTTTAGAGTGAGCTTGTCATGTGCTCTCTAGAAACTTATGTAGGTAGAAATCAAATTTGCGATGAACACTTTAATTGCAGCTAATTACAATTAATGTAGTTCAGAGTCCTCTTCACATCAGTAGTATGAGATCTCTACCAATACCATTGGAATCTGGATATGAATGTTACAATAGCATTAATCTCATTGAATGTTTAGTACTCTATATATACCAATATAATAAATGCCAAGTATTTTTTTGTTGAGTTAACATTTCTCAGTGTGTTATTATTGCCATGGCATGTATGTATTTATTATTACCCTTTAATTTTGTGACCATATAGGCTAGCATCTTTTTCATGAAAGAAACTACCTGTATAATTTACTGATTGATCAGTAAAACTAGGTTTTGAGCATTTATCCAAACTTTCTCTATCGGGAAAGGTCAGAAAATTTATGTATGTTTCTAATTGAGGAAAGAAAAAGTGAGGGGATCAGTATCATTTGAAAATATCTTTTGGGCATTAATGCATTTACAACTAGTACGATAACAAACAGCCTGGTGGCTCTTAAATTAGCAGTAATTTATCTGGACCTTACTTGATTAAGGTTTTGGTTGAACTGCATTACTTTCTCAGGAACTGTATCAATTAAATGGTTTTAGAGAACAAGTTCTGACTTTTACTTTGGTGTTTTTAATATTTGCAACCCAGGAAAACCATTGTTTCACTTCACATGAGTTCTGTTATTCATAAGACATAGAGCATAATGCAAAATATTCAAGTCAACCAGATGGGTTAAAATCCAATTTTATCGCATCATAATATTTTACACTGAATTGGTTGAATTATTAACAATAGAATGCTTTATTATTTGGAAGTTTGTCATGTTGACTTTGAAAATAATTGCCTGGTGTGGAGCAGATGCTGGATGATTTTGTGGATGTGACAAAAGATGAGAAGAGGTTGATGCATCTTTGGAACTCTTTTGTTAGGAAGCAAAGGTCAGCAATTTGTTTTCTAGCCTTATCCGTTTTTACTCGGGAGAATCTGCTCATAAATCATGTGATACGTCATACATGCACGCAAAATGCATTCACATGATGATAACTTTTATATCCAGAAAACTTATGTCGCCAGGTCTGCTAGTTTTGTATGATTTGGTTTACTGACTGGAGCAAGCTTTCTTTGTTGGTTTCCCATTAACTTTACAGAACTTTAATATTTAATAAAATTTTAGGTTTCAGCAGAGATAAATAGCAGCTATATTTCTCTCCCTAGCTACATGACATTAAACTTCCAAAGTACAACACCTGTAAACTACTCCCTCCGTTCTTCTTTAGTTGACACGTTTCATTATTATAATAAACTCAGTTGAATATAAAACATGTCAACTAAAGAGGAACGGAGGGAGTATGATTTATATGTAGTATTGGTTAAATACATCAGCAGGATGGATAATTTGTTTCCTTGACCATGACGTCTCTTGTTAAAGTGATAATTTCTTCCATGCTGCAGGGTATTGGCTGATGGTCATATTCCTTGGGCTTGTGAGGCTTTCTCCAAATTGTATAGACATGATCTTCTTCAGATACCAGCATTGCTTTGGTAGCTTCTTCTTCAGATATTCCATTTAGTGACTTGTCATCTGTAACGACAGTTCTTTATTTCATGACTTAATGACAATACTTTGTTCTTCAGGATTTCTAAGTTACTAAATACCGGGTCTTTGGTCAGTTGAATTCAATTTCTTGTGTGTTTTTTTCTGTAGGTGCTGGAGATTACTTATGATCAAACTCTGGAATCATGGTCTTCTCGATGCTCGTACAATGGACAGTTGCAATATATTTTTTGAGCAAGCACAAGGTGCAGGTGTAGACGCCAGTGCAGGCCCAGACCCATGATATATATACATTCTTTTAACTGAGATGCAATCTGGTACTCACCATTATCTTTAGACTCGATTAGTTATGCACATTTTAATTGTTCATTCGCCTTCTTACTGCTGACATACAGTCCTGAACGTTTCTCGGGTCCGTAACCGGTTGTGCAAGAACAATTCTAATCTTATAATTCCTTAATACTCCATCAAAGAATTTGTTACCCATTTTGATATGACACGAATTTTAAGAAAATAATTTGATTTAAAGTGTATAGTGTATTGTATGAAGTTTGAGTCTTATTTGATTTATTATATTTTCTATGTATAAATTAGAGGAATCAAATTTTCAAAAAAAAATAAAAATAAAAAATAAATTGGATAGCAATTTCTTGTACAGAACAAACTGACAAAAATTGATAGCAAATTTGTGAACTTAGGAGTATCTATATTGTGACATGAAAATATAACATCTTTTGTAGTTTTATTGTAGGGTTAATATATACCATAATAGTCATTCTTCATAGAAACTAGTAAATAATAACCGCTTAAAGTAAAATATGTCAATTATAACCACTTTTTTATAAATTTACTAATTTAATTTTAATATCATGATTAAACTATTTTAACAAACATTCATATTTATTTGTCAAAACTTTCTTTTCATCCAATTTTATAATAAATTCACAAAATCGTTGTTGTTGTTGTCATCATCGTTGTTGCTGCTGCTGTCGTTGCAACCATCGCCATCACTCTTGTCGCTATTGTTCGTAATTGCATGAATTACATGAACACGACGTTATGTTCGTATAATTACACGACCAAAATGATAACATACTAAAGAAATTATACGAGCACGGCGAGTTTTGGTTATTTTCGTGTAATAACATATTAAAGAAATTGCACGAGCATGATAAGTTTTGGTTGTGTTCGTGTAATCACAACCAAAATTATGGCGTAATAAAGTAATTATACGACCACAGAGAGTCTTTATTATTTCGTGTAATCACACAACAAGATGATAGCATACTAAAGAAATTACACGAGCACAACAAGTTTTGCTCGTGTAATCACACGACCAATGTTCGTGTAATCACGTGATTAAACTTAAGTAAATGGAGGGTAATTTTGTAAGTGTGACTAATTTTTACGTTTTTTTTTCTAGGTGACTATTATTTACTTTTCTTTTTGAAAAATGAAAAGTGGCTATATATGGGCATGCCCCTTTATTCTATGCAGTACTACATTTATATCATCCATACTTTGATGGACAACATTCAGGCTATTTATACCATCCATGCTTCAGCAGTAGCCGTGCCGATAATATAATTCTATAGTGTATATATTTTTTTAGAAAATGAATATTACTCTATGAATGAATACCGTTGGTTTCATAAAAGCTAGATATTGATGTATGAAGTGAATACTCTACTTACTAACTTTTTAAGTTTTCCTGAAATTTTCAAAACAAGTCATGTTCACTTGAATGTCAAGCTTGCTTAAGATAACGAGTTTAACTTTTTCTTGAAGGAAAAGATTAAAGACGTCCAAATAAATTCTCTTGTGATGTGAGATAATCTGATAAGCCAAACTATAAATAGTTAATTTTATCTAGATCGTGTGCTGAAAATGTTGGTAAGTTAGTTTTTATTATGAAAAACCTTTATATTTAAACAAATTGTTTTGCACAAGATTGATTAATAAACGATGATGAACAAGTAATAAAGCTTGTTAATAGATAATTGAAAGATAAATTATGCAATAAAGTAAAGCACATAATTGATTTTTATGCGGTTCGGAAAACCCCCTTATGTCCACATTAGACCTAAAGAAATTGAAAATTCACTTCTCGAATTCTCGCTTATTTATACTCGTTGAATATGAGTAAAAAATTCAAAGTCAAACCCAAATCAGTATAATCTTCTTTTTTTTCTACATAGCTTGAAAACTACTCCCTCCGTCCCGCTAAAAGCGGCCACAAGGGAATCGGCACGAAGATTAAGAAACTAAAGTGTTGTGTGTGAATAAAGTATGAGTGATGTATTTTAAAGGTAAAAACTTTTCCTTTTTAGGAAAATGGCCACTTTTAGTGGGACGGCCCAAAAAGAAAACATGACCACTTTTAGCGGAACGAATGGAGTACTAATTAAGGGTGAAGTTAAGAACTAATCTTTTGAAAAGTTCTAAGATAAGTTCCAATGGAGCAAATAGATTTCCATAATCTGAAATCTTCTATGCAACAACACTTGGAAACTTCAATTTGATTTCAAGTACCTGTAGTGATGGTAGCTTGAAGATTTATGTGCATAGTTTTAGCTTAGATAGAAAAATTCTCTGTGTTAATTATGGATAAGGCTAGATATTTGTAGTTTCCAAATTTGGAAACTAGACGTTAAAGGTCATGATTGTTGCATGAAACTTTTGTCTACCTTGCATTATGTTGAACGTGAAATAGTTTGTGCAACACGTTATACGGAAACTCACACACACCAAGAACACATGAGTTGTTAACCCAGTTCGATGCAATAACCTACGTTTGGGGGGCTTCGCCCAAGAACATGATCAATCCACTATATAAGAACCTCAAGTTACAAAGGAATATTACTCTCTAAGGACTACCTACTCCTTAAGAACCCTCTTCACTCTCCAACGCTCTTCTCAAGTGTATTGAAGCTAATATCTCCCTAGACTAGCCAACCCTAGAACTCGCAAGCTCCTGGGATTGTTCCTTTGAGTTTATAGAATACTCAATTACAAAGAATCACACCCTAATTCTCAAACTCACGCAATAGTTGAGGTAACACTCGTCTACATACATGTACGTATTTAGGATGAACAATAATAAAAGCTCTCAATAATAATCCAACACTTTACGCTCAATATGCTCTCTATATTCTTCTCTTGAGTGGTTGGTCGCAGCGGCCTAAAGAGCCATGCATGTATAGGGTGTCGCCAAACCCTAGCGTTGCCGCTTGCCTTGTATGTTTCTTTCCTTGCGTGGAAAATCTTGTATGGTATCTAGGATATATTTCCATGATCTTAGAATGGAATAAATCATGAAATATATCCAGCAAACGTCGCACGCGTATTTCCAAACGGCCATAATAATAAACAAAGTAATTACCATATATGCAAGATTATGGACAGTTGTCATATTCAAATTGTTGGGAACCCCGCAATTAATTTGAGTTTTGATGATGTTCCCTCGGAAACATACTTAGGTTTACTCATGTTCTCTATATATTACTTCTATCTG
>JAPKLX010000424.1:0-131961 GCA_026898415.1 Leonotis leonurus | reverse complement strand
GCTAGCTAGTAGTTTTCTAGTGGATTAACGTGAAGATATCCTGTTTATAGTAGTTTTCTGTAAGTTGTAAAGGGACACGACCCTTATTCGTGCATAAGTTTCAATCTAGTTGTGGTTGTAACTTGTGGCTCGTTCTCAACGAGTATAAATAAGAGAGTATCCTAGTAGTGGATATCTAATCCAGTTTGGATTAGACCGTGGACGTAGGGGTTTTCCCGAACCACGTAAAATAACTGCGTTATTTAATTTCTGCACTTTCATTCCAGTTGTTTTATTCACTCCTGTCACTCTCATACAAACTGCATTCTTAATCAATTCTCTAAATACTCGATTAAACTTTAAAAGGTTTTCTAAACAAAGAGCACCGACTAAACCCACCATTATTCCGCACACAATACATTGTTGGAAAATAAGATTACTCTTACTTTCCGCTTTGTACTACTCACTAGAGAGACTCTGCTTAGACAGAACTAGATTGATTAGAAAATCGATCTGGTCTGACACCTTGAGCATTCTGAAATACAAAAGGCTTAAACCTCTCTCATTAATTAGCCAAGTAAACTGAAAAGTTTGTATTTGGTGTATTCCCCTCCCATACACCAAACCTTGCTCTTTCGGGACCAACACAAATGATCCAAGAGAGACAGATCTTGAGACAGAGAACAGAAATTGTCTAACATAAGTTTGCCAACATCTCAATGCACTCATAATCTCCCCATATGGAATTTATGTAGACCAAACACAAAACATGTGAAAGCAAAACATAACTGTTGTTCCCCCTTGCTAAGACATATAAGGGATCATCATTTCCACGCTGCATGCAACACAACTTAGGAATATGACAGAGCTTGCACACATTAAGGCATAATTGGAACATAACCACTATCATGCTAATCATCACACATAACATGAGGTTATCAATATCAGAGAGCATAGTGAAAATAACCAAAGAACCGCATAGATGAATAACAAGCATCAAATGCCAAACAAAAGGTACCACCATTCAGACTGCCCATCAATAACAGAGTATAAGAAGATCTCTTTGCAGCGGAAGAACCTGTATATGAAACAGTTTCAAAAACTAGTTTAGAAGATCATGACAAAAAAAACTTGTCGTCCATCAGCAACAACAACAAAATCAACAAAATCATCATTTTACTGCCCCTTGTTTGCTGCATAAATGCAGGTCTGACTCAATCAAAACCAAGGCCCCGTGCTAATTATAAAATTAGGCCCTTAAATTTTATTAAAATATAACTTAAAAATAATAATATATTACGACAATATCTTACAAAATATAAAATCAAATAGGCAAATAGTTTTGTTGAGTTGGTGCAAAGCTAGATGTGGAAGATTGCAAAATAATTTTCTCTTTAAATCACGTGAAAAATTAATGAAAGAGACGTTGTATTGAATATTATATTGATCTTTAAATTTTTTGGGAAAGAAAAAATGACAAAAGAATAAAAATTTGAGTTGTTGCGTCTCTTAGTTTCTGATGCGTCTCTTACTTTATCTTGCGTATGTGCTGCTTCTTATTCTGAAAATAACTGGGCCTGTTGAGATGAATAAAAATTTGGGCCTCATATTTTTTGGGAGCTCTATTCTACCTTACCTGTTGGACAGGTTAATGGCCGGGCCTGCATAAATGCCAAAGCATGATCAAAAGCTCTCTTCCTCGCTCTCCTTAGCATCATCATCAGCATCATCATCAACAAGATCATCTTCAGATAGACTCAAATAACTCCCCCTCAGTTTCATATTTGCATGATCACAATAAGCATGCAACTGTAGATTGATTATCCACCAGAGTAGCATCTTGCAGCAGAATTCCTGGGCGCGTCATGTATATACGCAGAATAATCTCCATGCAGCACAAATTCTGCTTACTGTCACACAGAAAATGTTACTCAACCATTCTCAAGCACTTGCATATGCAGCGATAATCTCAAGTCCTCGAGCAATCAATAGGCCAGACAAAAAAAAACAAACAAAAACAAAACTATGTACAATCCATAGATTGAACAACCCATGAAAATCATTGTTGGGAACCCCATAAATAATTTAAGTTTTGATGATGTTCTCTCAAAAACACACTTAGTTTTCTTCATGTTCTGTGTTACCTCGATCTGCTCTCTATATGTAACAGTATTACTAACATATGAACCAGAAAGTTGAAGCAGATCATCTCAACCAGAAAGTTGAAGCAGATCATCTCAACCAGAAAGTTGAAGCAGATCATCTCAACCAGAAAGCTGAAGCAGAAAGCTGAAGCAGATCATCTCAACCAGAAAGTTGAAGCAGATCATCTCAACCAGAAAGTTGAACCAGAGAATCTCAACCAGAAAGTTGAAGCAAATCAACTCTACCAGAAAGTGTTGAACCAGATCAAAGAAACCAGAAACTTGAAACCAGACAGACGTAGTACCAGATCAACACTCATATACTGAAACCAGATGACATCGACTAAGCGTCTATGAATCTCAAAAGTCTAAACTACGCCTTTCGTACCATAGAAGGAAGAGAATCAATCAAGACTAAAGAATGGAAAGTAGTATCTGTCAAACGATTTGCTTACCATACTTAGAAGATTCTGTCAACCTCCTTAGAAGGCAAGAAGAGATAAATTAGAGATTCACTATCCTTGATTGGTGAAATCACATTTACTTCAACCAATAAAGCTCAACGGTTAGAATTTCAAAAATTCTATACCTATAAAAGTTCGGAACAAAGACTGACAGTAGGGTGTGTACAATATCCATAAGATCATTTATCATCTACAAGCTAATCTACCCAAAAATCATCTCAACCATTGAAGCATCTACTGAGAGAGGATTTCTACCTGATCGTGTTCCAAAACGTTCATGATCGTAATCACACCTCGATTCAAGTCTGTCTTATCGAGAAAGAAAGAAGGAGATCTTTGCTAGCTAGTAGTTTTCTAGTGGATTAACGTGAAGAGATCCAGTTTACAGTAGTTCTCTGTAAGTTGTAAAGGGACACGACCCTTATTCGTGCATAAGTTTCAACCAAATTGTGTTTGAAACTTGTGGCTCGCTCTCAGCGAGTATAAATAAGAAGAGTATCCTAGTAGTGGATATCTAATCTAGGGGTGTCTATTAGGGTATCGGGTTTCGGGTACCCGACCCGAAAATTTCGGGTTCGGGTACCCTAAAACCCGAAATTCGGGTGTTCGGGATGGGTTCGGGATTTTATATTTTTGGAATATCGGGTTTGGGTAATACCCGACCCCGATCGGGTATAACCCGAGTACCCGAGTATTTTACCATTTTATGTTATTATATTTTTTTAATTTCAAATTTCAACTCATATTCATTGTTCTGTTCAGACTTCGTCTTCAACCCTATACCCTTCACCGATTCACGGCTTCACCGCTTCAAGCAATCAAGCTTCAAGCTTCACGTTGTACGTTGATAATCGATTTTCACTTCTCCTTCAAGCCTTCAAGCTTCACACTGTACACTGTTAATCGATTTTGACTTCTCCTTTAAGCTTCACGCTATACGCTATTTTTTACAATTTTAGTGCCAATGTTGTGGTGGATGGCTGGGAACACTGTTAATCTAGGATTGTGGGACACTGCTGGTAAACTTCTTGTTCTTTATGGGCAAATTTTACTGAATAATCGTATTCTACTGTGCTGTCTGTGCAGGCCAGGAAGATTACAAATTTACAATAGATTAAGGGAACTAAGCTACCGTGGAGTGGAGCAGATGTCTTTATAATTGCATTCTCTCTTATTAGCAAGGTCAGTTATGAGAATATCCCTAAGAAGGTCCCTCTGTTTCATGTATTGGGCCATATATTGCCACAATCATCTATTGCCTCTTTATGCTTACTGGTTATTAGTAGAAGCATTTGACATAACTTGTTGACAATTTATGAAGATCAAAACTAGGAAATAGTAATAGTGGTTCAGACTTCAGAGCGTGATACTGTTATTTCTTGAACATTCCTTGAATATCTCTTATTCTTTTTTATTACTAACAATTTTTGCAGTTAAGACTTAAGAGTGGCAATAATGGTTCAATATATTTGTCACACTTGTACCCCACTTCCATTTCCTGTTACATTAATTAATAACACTTGTAAGTGGATATTTTCCTTCTGATTTGTTAATTTGTGTGTATATATGCATGCACGTGGACATTTTTACATGATATTAGATTCTTATCTATATTATAATTATTTGCTCTTAACAATGATTTTACTAAAAGAAATATTGTTTTAAATTTTAGATGGCATCTTCTGAAGCAACTAATCAACAAGCTAGTAATCGGCTTTTAGAAGAGATCGAGCCTCATGACATAGACATAGAGAATTTGGAAGATGTTGAGATAGAAGAACAGACATAAACAGGTACAGAAACACAAACTGAAGGACAACCTGCTACAAAGAAAAGGAAAGAGCACAAACAAAGATCAATATGGTGGAATGATACGCTAGATGGGTTCAAAGTTGTGTTTGTTGAAGAAGGTGATCCTCTATTTAGATGAATATTTATTTTAAATATTCCATCTCATAAAATTAAATATTTAGATATTCAACTCCTCAATTCAGTGTTAGATGATATTTTTATATTTAGAATTAGAGAACTCGTTTATAGTTGTGTGATAAAATCTTAATAAGTTGAAAAATATTAATTAATCAAAGTATTGAAATAAAAGATAGTAATTTAATTTAGACATTAATTTATTGAACTACAATCAAATTGTAAATTATTGTGATCATGTTTGGCTAACATTGTGCTCTTAAAACTATATAAAAGTAGTGACACATGAATATATTATATAAACATATGAATTATTTAAAATATTTCACCTTATAAAATTAAATATTTGGATAATCAACTCCTCAATTTAGATAATGTCTATATATTTAGAAAACTTGTTTATAATTGTATTCTATGAGCAAAACTTAAATAAGTTGTAGAAAAACCCGAAATACCCGAAAAACCCGAAAAACCCGAAATACCCGTAAATACCCAATAGATCCGAATACCCGAAAAACCCGAAATACCCGAAAAAAACCCAAAATTCCCGAAAAAAACCCGATAAATAAAAAATTTCCCAATTTTTCGGATAATTTGGGTACCCGAGTACCCGACCCAAAATACCCGAGTCGGGTTCGGGTACCCGATATAGAATTCGGGTTCGGGACTGGGTTCATGATTTTTGGCTATTTCGGGGTCGGGTACCCGACCCGAATAGACACCCCTAATTTAATCCAGTTTGGATTAGACCGTGGACGTAGGGGGTTTCCCTAACCACGTAAAAATAACTGTGTTATTTACTTTCTGCATTTACATTCCAGTTGTTTTATTCACTAACTATCATACTCATTCAAATTGCATTCTTAATCAATCTGCTAAAATATTTGATTAAGTTTTTAGAAGGTTTTCTAAACAAGAGCACCGACTAAGTCCACCATTATTCCGCACACAACACACTGTTAAAGAATAAGATTACTCTTGCTCTTTGCTTTGTGTTACTCACTTGAGAGATTCTGTTTGGACAGAACAAGATTGACCAGATAGTCAATCTGGTCTGGCACTACGAGCAATCTGTACTACAGAGAGCTTAAATCTCTCATATTCAAATCAGTCAAGTAAACTGAAAAGTTTGTATTTGGTGTATTCCCCCCCCCCATACACCAAACCTTGCTCTTTCGGGACCAACAAGTGGTATCAGAGTGGTGGTTCATAAGACCATTGTTTCTGTTTTCACAAAAGTGAAACCTGCGTGGTCAACTTGAATAGATCTAGAAAACCTCTTTTCATTCATCTGCATCCTATCTGTCACTATGGAATCATCTGTTATTAGGGCATGTGAAGAATTCTCCATCCAAGGTTACAGAGAGTGGAGTTTCAGAATCAAGATGTGCCTCAAAGCTCATCACTGCTTGATGTGGAAAGTGATTGAAGAAGGGCCACTAGTAATTTCCGAAGAATCAACCCGTATCACTGAAACTGGAGTAGTCAAGGAGGATGTACTAAAAGATCCCAAAAAGTACAAATCTGAGGAAAGAAGAGAAGCCAATCTTGATGATTTTGCCAAAGGAGTTATTTCCAGTACTGTAAAAGGAGTTCATCTGGCTAAGATCCAAGATCTTGATACAGCCAAAGAGATGTGGGAAGCCTTGAGAGAACTAAGTCTAGGTTCTGAAGCAATGATCAAGAACAAGTTGTCTCTGGCGTGCAACAAGTTTGATGAATTCAAGATGAAATCTGGAGAAACCATCGAGCAGATGAAGAATAGGTTCATTGAAGTGTTACTTAAAGTTTATGCCTTCAATAAGAATAAGTATACACAGAGAGAAAAGAATCTCAAGATTCTTAGAGCACTACCACCAAGCTGGGAGATTTATTCAGCAATGCAACCACTACGTGCTGACTTCAACGATCTGTCCGTGGAAGCTCTATTTGATCATCTGGCTGTTTATGAATGTGACATCAGAAGGATCCATGGACCAGAACATTCCTCCAGCAAGAAGAACGAGAACAACTTAAAGAAAGAGAAAGAGATTGCCTTCAAAGCGAAGTGCAAAACAGAAGAATCAGAACCATCTGCCACATCAGAAGAAGGAGGATATGACAAACTACTCAAAGAATTTTCCATGATCACCAAGAGAATGGACAAGATGGAAATTAGATCGAGAAAGTACCGAAGGTTCTACAAAGATAACAAAAGTAGATACCAGAAGAACAAAAATGCAGAACGATCTGATGACAAAACAAAAAGTAGAAGTAATGGTAAAACTGTTAATCTTAATGACTACACTTGTTATGGTTGTGGAAGAACAGGTCACTTCAAAACAGATTGTCCAGACTTATCTAAAAGTCAAAGAGAAGAACTACGAGCTAAAAGAGATCGTAAACTCAAGGCCCAACGCAAGGCCATGATAGCAAAAGAAGAAGACTCTAGCAGCTCGAGTCATCTAACAGATAGTTCATCAGAAGATGATGAAGCATTCTATGCAGAAGAAACAGATGAAGAATGGGATGAATGCTACATGGGTCTAGATAATGGACTAGACCAGTTTGAGGTAAACTCTCATGTTTCTTTGTCTTCGAATAAACCTATGTATGATTCAGGAAATGAAGATGAACCAGAAGTAACATGGGATGAAATCAATGAGATGTTCAAAAGCTACACCAGCATAAAGAAGCTGTTTTCTGAAGTCATAAAGGAAAATGACAAACTGAATGACACTGTGAAGTTCGTAAGTGAAGCAAACACCAAGTTTTCTGCACAAATAAATGGTCTTGGAGAACAGATCAAGACAAAAGATGCGGAGATATATTCACTCAACTCCAAGGTGAAAGATGTGATTCATAGTAAAGATGTAGTGGAAGAGAAATTGAAGAAAAACATGGAGAATATGAGCAAAATCAACAAGAGTCAAGAACGAGCTGAAATGATTATAGATATGCAACAGAAAGGGAGAGCTGGTCTAGGTTACAATGGAAGTTCCAGCAAGACTCAGTTTGTTGCTGAAAGGAAGAGTATACCAGATCAAATCAAAGATCTTAAGAACAAGAGAGATCAACCCCAGAAACTGATGATGAAGGAAATAGGAAACAACAGATATTGTCAAAAGGAAGGTCAATCTATTCAATATGAGAAAACAAATAAAAACCAGAAGCAGCAGACACCTCTCAAGATTCCCTCAACCAACAAAGAAAAATCATCCTTACATCTACAAGGCCATAACCAGAACAGATGATACTGGAAGAAGGATTACATGTTATATATGTGTTCCTGATACTAGATTTATTTGGGTCCCCAAGGAAACATTTGCTACTAACCAAGCACCCACTTGTTGAAAGGGTAGCTAAAATCTATTAATTGCAGGATCGAAGAACTGCAAGAAGGAGTAAGGTAGCAAAGGGAACAATCTGGATTATTGATAGTGGATGTTCAAAACACATGACGTGTAATAAGAACGCTCTATCAGACTATGTTGAAAGAGAAGGTGTCACAGCCCGATCCCGAAGGACGGCGTAAACAAGGCTGCGACTTGGGGTTGGAATTAAGAAACGGAAAAGAAAGGGTAAATGGAATAAAGACAAAACAAACGAAATGAACAACCTGGTTAATAAACAAAGAAACTCCTAACATTAGCACAAGATCTTGAAGGATATATAGAAGGTTCAAGTCGGTCACAAACTCATAGTGCACTTCAAGAAAAAAAATAGACGAAGTATCTCTGATAAAGCAAAACCTCAAAGTGTTGCAGCGGAAAACAATAGCTGAGACAAATATATGAAGATATCTATCTCTGGGCCAAAACAACGATCATCATAGTTAACAGTAACTCTCGCTCAACACTTCGCCATCACGTCAGCACACAACCTGCACATTTAGAAATACATGCAGGGCTGAGTACCAAAAAGCACTCAGTGGTTTAAGCCTATAAAAACCTTAAAAATGTAGTCATGCATTCTCATCATAGTGAATCATAGAAGACTTGTAACTACTCCTATATTCACAAAACATTTTCATTCGTATTACTCGCGGAACACCGCTCTTCCCTTCGCGGAACACACCGCTCTTTCCTTCATAACTATCCATATCTATTTAACGCTGGGGAAGCTATACAACTTCCGCAAATGCTTCTCTTCATCGGGACTGATCACATAAAGGCTCACAGTTCACAAAGTACCGGCACATACGATTCACAGTACACCGACTTCCGTGTACACTAATCTTGGAAGGTAAACTTCAACCAACTCAAGATCCGATCGATTACATACGTTGGCAAGCCAACACAGATAGGAGTCATACATCAAACCCATTCAAAATACAGTTTATGCATGACATAATCATAATTGGCTTGCAATCATTTCAAAATATAACTCAATAGCTCAATAGCTCAATATTCACATATATAAAGCTCATTTGAAAATATAATCATATCGCCCACCTGGTTGAAGTGTAACCACTTATCTCGTTCTCTTTAATTCTCTTAGCATAGAAATCTACGTCCTTCACTTGATCGTCGTCGTAACTATATTCGTATAGAAAGCGTAAGAATCTACAAAAATTTATACGTGAGACTCATCTCTTGAAATTCTAAACTTAATGTCTCATTCATACTACGAGCTCATAATGAAATCCATCATATACTTAACATCTTTATAATTCTACTACTAATTTATTACGAGTTCAATATTTTCTATAACTCTTTCATTAGCTATTTGAATAGATCATTCTTAAGATAAACTCCTTCATATATATGTATTAATCAATTATCTACTATGCAAATTCAATAACATGGGTGTAATACAAATTATATAAATCATAGCCTATATTTTCCCAAGTTCTCATTTCATCTATATATGTTTCCCTTATCTTTCACTCCACATTACTCCCATCCTTAAAATAGATGAATTAAGGTTTAATAAATTATCATTTACAACTAAGCCCACTATTTATTTCATTAAGCAACATCAATTTCTTATTCTAGCAATTATAGTACAAGCACATCAAATAGAATGGCCTAATGGACTAATTAACCACCTTTGCTCGATCATAACTATTAATATAAAGGGTTCTAAGGAAAACCGAGATATGTTATAAACTAATGTACATCCTTATTACGTACATATAGAAAATCAGACTCATTGGATAAAAGGATTGGGAGATATGACATCTCAAAATTGGCTACTCAAAGTGTTGGGTATGTTTTTGGAAATTGACAGATTTAGTGTGGTTTTTCATGAACTTTAAAGGCTCCTAACTTTCAATTCACAGATCACATATAGATGAGCTATAGCATTATAGAAACCTTGCAATGTTGGCTATCTAATTGAAAATAAAACACTCAAAAATACTTCTTTATCAGAGATATATAAATCGTCAAACTTGGGTTGCTGAAACTGTCACAGAGCTGTCTCTGCGCAACAATCTTTGAAAGTTCACCATAAATCATAGAAAACTCCGATTCAATCGATTCAAGTTGGAGAATCACCCTAACTTCTTCTATTTTTAGTTTTAGAAATTAAAACTCAGAAGCATGGCACTTAAATTACTGAACGAAACGGAGTTCAAATGCAGTTTCTGGCTTCCAAAACTTAAACTTTGGTGAGAGGATATCTAACACTTCTAATTACCCTGCTACTAAATCATCTAAATACCATACACAAGTTCCTTCAACTAATTTCCACTAAATTCAGATTCTACCCATTTAATTTTTACACAAATCCCAGAAATTAGGAAGACTTCAAAGCATGATGGAATACATAAGAGAAAAAGTTACTTGTGAAGGGGTATATGAAATTCTTACCTTTACCCTTCTTAAATTTCCTTTCCCTTTTCAACTTTCACCCTTAATTTGCTCTACTAAAGCTTTCTCTCTCCTTCTGGTTCTAAGATACGAGTGAAAGGGAATGTTGGGTGAGAAGATGGGTTTGTTTGAAGAGTCATCAAAATAGGAGTATGTGGTGTCAAATTTTTGGTGAATAATGGAGGAAATAAAAGAGAGTAAATCAATAACTAATAAAAATTGATTATAAGAGACTTATAATTACTTTACTACATTTTCACATATATATACACACACACATATATATATATATATATATTATTTATAGACTTTACTTGGCTCGATTTTGCTAAATCATATCATATTTCTACCATATCGTAGAAACTCTTTGAATATATCATTACAATCTAATATTGAAATTCTATGAGCCTAGATGTATAAGAAGGTTTTAAATAATTTTTTTTTTCTCATCTTTATAGGCATTTAAAAGGTTGAGATGTTACATTCTACCTCCCTTAAAATAAATTTTGTTCCGAAATTTACATACTCTTCCTTCTTCCTTTCTTTCTTATAGTTTTTATGTTCCTTCTTGTTCTTTAACATTCTTAATAAAACTATAGGTTTGTTTCTTAAATTTCATAATACTATCATTAGCCACTTCTTATAGCTCACTTCTAACCAAATGCCTCGATCTAACTTCTTTCGCCTCATCGAGAATAATCTTTTTTTTATATTATTAGCATAATGTTTTCTTCTAAGTTCTAAACCACACATTTTCTTCCTTTATCATCCACATTAATCCATCCACGTTCGCCCATCTTCTTTAATAACTATAGTTTATCTCATAGATTTTCCATCGATTATCTTAAAACCATAAATAACACTTAGCTCTTAATACTTTAAATGTTCTACGTTCGTCCTTCGATATATTTATTTTCCTTTTAACTCACTAGTTCTTTTTTTTTTTAAATACTTTCTTGTTTCCATTTCCTGGTGGTAAAACTAGCATATAATCTCTCTTTTAGAGATAACTAGGATATGATAAGCAAAATCTATCCCTATACTTAGGCATTTAAAATTCATACGATCTTCATCTTCTTAACTTCGATTTATAAATCCATATACTCCCTCAAGGTCTTAGGGTCTCAGAAATACTGGTGTGGATATTTCATTACCTTCAATAATATTACATTGATCTTAAGATCTCTACTAAATGTTTATGCATTAGTCAATAACTCTTGGCTGACTACAAATAACTTTATCTCATACTTTAAACTTTACAGAAACAAATTTTCTTACTCAATGGTTAAAATTATCTCCTTTGTATTTCTTTTCATCTCTTAACTAGTACCTTGGGTAATTTATCCATCTATAATAAAATTATTTCTCTTTAGATCTTTAAATCCTCATTGAAGATTGTCTTTCCATGTAAGAATATAAGGTTAAGGGTCATACATATACATTTTGAGTTGGGAGATGGGGATCACTATGTAAACTCTCTAACTGATTGGTAACTTATATTATAAGAATTTTTTTTTTTCAATCAATTATCTTAGTATCAATTGTATACTCGAGTTTGCTTGGTCCCTTATTACTCAAATGAATTAACTTTTTTTTTTTTGATCGGTCGAATGAATTAACTTTATGCTTCCAATTTCCTTATAATTTTAGACAAAAATTCTTTCTTAGCTAAGACCACCTCATTTCAAGTTCCTTATACTTTTAAACAAGCATTGCTTTTTAGCTAAAACCGTACCTTTGATTTACCTTTCATATTCTCCTTATGAATCTACTACCACATTGGTTTTACTTGAGTAAGTACTTGATAATATGCTCTTATTCTTTAACAAGTTCAAGTCATATTTCCTATATCGCTTGCTTGGATATCATAATACACATGACTCTCTATAGTTTATAGGGTATAGTTGATCCTCTTTCTTATTCACATAATATTATTCCATTACTACTTCTTCGTTTGTCAATTACGACATGGAATCGGTTCAATCATCTTAAGAGAAATACATATCTTATAAGGATAGCTTTATAGAGATTGCATAAATAAAAATTAATCTCTTTGGGTACTCTATCTTATATCCCTTTATGCTATTCATCTCTCACTTAATAAACTTGTCGTAAAGATCTATCATCTCAACCACAAAAAGCTCGTCTAGAATTATAAAATTTTAAGTGAACTCTTAAGTACTGCTTTCATACTTTCTAATATTTCGATTCTTCGTTTGATCTTATAGACCATAGATCTATTTTTGGGAGTACTCTTGTTCTCTTTAATAAATCAAACCCCTCATTTGTATTTTAGGTAGAGATTATTTATTTCTCATAGCTAGTTTGGTCATTTCCCTCTATACACATCATCAATGTGTTGACATTCTTCTTCTCCTTCAAAGTTCTTGCACTCAAGAACTTTTAAATAATCACTAAATTGGTGTTAAATGAATATGATATAACCAATCACTACTTCCTTAAAGTAAGGCTCATTAAGGATATATATCGAAAAAAACTCAAAGTCAAATTCGATCTCTAACACGAGAGAAATCATAAGAGTACTAATGATCGTGTTGATGTCACTCAATCGCGAGTGGCTGTCGTATCTTCACATCATCATATTGACTTCGATCTTCATTCTCTTTATCTTTGTGTAGTTCTCTCATCTTCCTTCTTGTTGTCGCTCTTCATTCTTTCTTGTTCGCTTTCTTGCGCATATAGATTTTATAGATTGTGTTCTAGACATCATAGATAGGGGTCTATAGTATTCTAGATTCTCTACTTTCTCAACTTTCTTCATCATAAGCAAAGAAATAACCTTAGCAATCCTCTCTATGTTCTCTTTGTCTTCATATCTTTCGTCCTATGTTCTCACCAAAGAGTAAAAACTCTATTGGTTTGTCATTCTATATCATACTTAGCGGAGAAAAATGAGCTTAAAGAATTCACTATGTTCATCTTAAAGGCACACTAGTTTATCATATAGCTCGTTCATCCTTACTCGTCATCTCCGTTGACACATTCTCCCTTCATTCAGCGTCATCTCACACTTCTTGTTCATCTCTCGAGCTTTGTCGTATCACACGACACTTTCTCATTTCATTTCTTCTTCCTTTCAACATAGTTATCACATTCATTCTCGAAATTCATTCATAACATATACATTAATGTATCATATTCATGCAACCTCAAACTTAAAACTTGTAAATCACATACCTCAAGGAGATACCCATATTCTGTGACAGTTCAAGCGCTATAGCAATAACACAGAATCCAGTACTCCATACAAGGTGCAAGCATGTTGATGTGAGACACCATTTTATTAGAGATCATGTGGAGAGAAAGAATATTCAGATCGAGAAGATTCACACAGATATACAACGTGCTGACATTTTGACTAAAGCTCTACCAGAAGAAAGATTCAAGATGCTCTGTGGAGAGCTTGGACTACTAAATCTGGATGATAGAATGAAGACAACACCAGATTGATGACACCAGAAAGTGTAGAAGAACAACACCAGATTGTCCAAACAGAAGGACAAACTAGATTCTCTAAATAGAAGGACAACATCAGATTGTCAACCAGAAGGACAAATCCAGATGGGAACAAAATTCTCGAGTGACTAACTAGTCCAGAAAGAAGACTTGCCACGTGGAAATTATTTTCAATAAATAATCACTTGTCAAGGGGGAGTCATGAAATTTGAAGCGTCTTAGAAATAAGACGTCACTAATTAACCGCCTATTTACAGTCTGTAAAGCTACTTTCTAACCTAGATTTGCAAAATCTTCTATAATTGTGATGATTAGCACATCTTTGGAAACTGTGATCGAGAAAATCTCTGCAAGAATTAGGACAAGGAAAGTTGCAGTGGATAGGAAGATACGCCCACTCTCCCCTACAACCCTAGGATCAAGCGCGTACATCCAACGCAAGGAAAGGCGGCAAAACAAAAGACTGAGGCGGGAAAACCTAAAAAGGGAGACTCTCATCCAACCCTTCAATTTTTATCCTTTTCATCTGCGTCGTTGACTGATTTCTTATATATATGTGCTGTTCTTACTCTTTACTATTCACCTTCACTTTCATCGCACTGAGCACTAGCATTCTTAAGCACTTAAGAAAAATTCCAGATTCGATACTCTGCAAAACCTCTCTCGAAACGTTTTTTTTTTGTTTGATCATGGCACCACAAACTTCCTTGTTTCTTCAACATGTGGCTGAGGTCCAGAAGTTTCTTTCCCCTGAACCTTACGCTGTCCTTAATACTCACGGATTTTGCAAACTTGAAGAAATTTTTGCCATGATTACTCGATGCAAAGGTTTTTAAGTTCTCAATAAGTTCTTAATATGTGCTTCATATATTGTTTATATTCTCCTTTTTCTGGGAAAGTGCTCTGAATGATATATATTAACTGTTCATATGTTTGGACATTCATACTTGTCAATGACATAAACTAATGAATATATATATAATATGTTCTCTGTATGTTCTTGCGGTGTTAGGATTCTGCAACATTGTTACTTCGCACCCCACCATGTTCTTGGCGAAACAAGTAGCAGCATTCTATTTGACTTGGAAGAGTGACAAAGATGGTCATGAAGCCAATGTATTGATGTCCATTGGTGACAGGACAAGCAAAACAACCTATAATGTCATCGCGATGAACAACTAGGCATATCGGTTGAAGGATAAAGGTCTGACCTTGGACGAGATCACCCACGAAAAACTCCAAACGGCAGTGGACATGGTGATGGTGATACCCATCGCATACACTGGAAGCATGTTTCAGCGATCACTTCTACAACCTGGGTTCAAACTCCTGTTTGAACTGGTCCAGAAAATCTTTCTTAATCACAGTGGATCCTACGATCAAGTGACGCCAGAGAAGTTCAGGATTCTTACGACTGTTGTACTCAATCTAAGAGTCAACTGGAGCCGCATTCTATTTGACTTGATGGCCAAGGAAGCCAAGTTGGTAACCTACACCAAGGATGACAGAGGAAGAGTAATTTCAGTGGAAGTTAGGAGGAATTTGCGCCATTCCACCAAAATCAGTCTAATGGTGGAACGATTCTTCAAGCAGCAGGTCTGGGAGAATGTTGTGGAGTTCAATACAAGCCTTACCATACCCAAGGACCAGCATCAGCTCGAGATGTCCATGGGATTGAATATGCCCTGAGCGGTTGCAGTAGTGGCATACTGGAATGAACTTGTTGGTCCTGCTTCGGTTCGAGGCAGATTGATCCATTGGACTAGTGTATTTCTCTCTGATGGGTATGTCTTCCTCCTTGTCTAGAATAATCAATATTGTCTCTGTGTAAGACAGTTTGTGAGATATGGTGCCAGTACTGTTCCTTGGGTTGGTTACGCCTCTCTCCTTGCTTCAAACTTTCAGGTAGGTCCTCCTGATTGATTAAAAGTTTTCCCTTGTCAAGCACGGTGATGTTGGAGTTGCCCTTGGGTACCCACTTTCCTCCATTGAATCTAATTTCAGCCTTGTCGCAAGCCGACTTTCCATGATTCAACACTTCATCAAGTTAGGAGGTTACTTGCATCATCTTGATCAATTTCTGTTGTTGGTCATACATGTCTTTCAACAATTTCCTTTACCCTTCACTTTTGCTTAGATCACTTTGGAGAGAGTTAACTTGATTGACAAGTCCCTTTTCTGTAGAAAAATAATAATTTTATTAAATCGAGAAACCGGAGATTACAATGCTTTGGAAATTACAAATAAATAATAAAAGTCGAGTCGAGGAAAGCCCTCTTTCCGCAAGACGAGATACGCCCCGGCTAGTGCTCACGGTCCGGCATATCGTGCCCAAAGATAAAACGACTTCGTCCTTTAGAGTAGTAGCACCACAAACTCTAAAGGCCCCGGCGAACTTGACAAGGGGAAAACCGAGCTAACTATGAAGCTACTACAACTATGAATGATGAAATGCTATGAAGAGAGAAGATAAAGCTTGATGCTTTGGTGTGTTTGAAATGAGCTTCGGAAGCTCTCTTATATAGCACAAATGTGGGGAATTAAAGGTCACATAATTATTAAACAACTTTATTTGCCATAAAGAAATGGCAAACCAAAGTTCACGGCTGTAGCTCTTCAAATGCTACAAAATGAAGAGTCATAGGTGGGCTTTATTATTGGGCTAAAAATTAATATTCCCAATAAACCATCATCCAAACTTAAGGCCCACATAGTTATAAAACATAGGCCCAAAGACATTACCAAAAAGTCCCACACCACCTTTTAGCATATAATTTCCCACTCATCGAAAATCGATTTTGAGAAATATAAAATGCTACAATTATCTACTCGAAGAGTAAATAATTCTCAACCATTTAATTCTCAAAGAATTAAATATACGACCACCAAATTAATTAAGAACCCTACAAGTTCAAAATCAATTTTCCAACATTTTCTTCTTTCACCAGAAGTTTCATTTTGTTTGTCATATATTAGTTGATTTTAGCTACCTTGGTGCACCTCTTATGTATAGCTATTCGTTTTGAGGTCCTTCTTAGTCTGACACGCTGTGGCAAATGGAACATCTTTTGATTTAGTTGTATCACTTATTTTTATTACATATGCAAGGAAACCATCTTCCTCGTCAGCTTCGAAGGGATGGTATCTATGAAAGCTTGAACTTGGTTTCAACTGAAAAAAGGAAGGAAGAAAATGAAGCCCGAAGGTAGTTAGCTAGTAAGCCATACACTTAGCTTGTCATAATCTTAGTAACTTATCTGCTTTCACTCTTTTGCAACATAACTGTACTTTCATGATATATATGTATATAAGATGATTGGGTTAACCTAAAGACAATACCTCTTTGTCCAGAACACTTTTAATGCTTGCTTTATCGTTATATATTATAACGACCTTGCTTCTTACTTACCTAGATTCAATCCAGTGTACTTATTGTTTTATACTTAGGGTTATTTTGTAAAGTTTGGTTTCGAAATCATAAAAAATGGGGAAATTGTTGGGAACCTGTAAAATCCCAAAAAAAATTGATGTTTGTTTGAAAATTAATTAAATATTATTATTATTATTTTATGAAGAAATGTTCGGTGGAATATGTTTGATTTTTTTTCTTTTTAAGCGTAGTTATAAACTTTAATTATTTTAGCTTAAAGTTTGATTAAAAATTACATTTATACAACGGCAACGTTTCCGCATGAGTAACTTGGAAAAGTAATTTTTCTTGTTATACACTTATACCACATGATAATAAAGCTCGTCGAGACAAATCCGTGGACACCAAAATCGTAAAAATTGGATATCGTTTGAGTGCTCGATTAATTTCTAATGTAAGAGACAAAATGGGTATAAATACCCTTTGTTCATCTCACCTCCTCATTTTTCACCCAACACCAATCCTAGAGAGAGAGAGAGTAGAGAGAGATGCTCTGCACCCTACTGCCGGAAAGTTGTCGGCCGACCGTCGGAAAATTTTTCGACGATCAAATGAGCCCAAATTTCACCTCAACCTTCCTATCGACGTGTGCATTCCATTTCTATGGTCCGATCATCCAAAAAATGGCTGGAAAGGCAGCCATGCAAGGCCAAAATCTTTGTGAAAGTTGTAAGTTTGATCTTTTCCACATTCTCTTTTCTCTATTGTCATCCTTCACTTCTCACCCCTTCTCTCTACCATTTTGTTGGGAACCCTAAAGTATTTTAGTTTTGATGATGATCTCTCGAAACACACTTAGTCTCTTTAGAGTTAAACTATTCTACGTGTTAACAGATCACAGATCACTACATATAAAGTGAATTCTGATAGAGAACAGATTAGGAGATGACTTAGCATGTAAAGGAATTATTCCTATAGAAGTCATTTCTATATATAGTATAGGATGAAGGCCAAGATTTCACGCCAAGAAGAAATCGATCTGCTGTAACAGACAGCGACCAGATCACCGACCAGATCGATGATCACAGAGAAGCACCAAATCGATAGAGTCATCAAACCACCAGATGACATCATCCTACACATCATATCATCTTGCCCCATCATTTTTGAAACCCATCCAATAGGGTTTGGGAAGAGAATCCACGATTGACTTAAGGAAGGAAAGTAACCGTTAGCGATCTGCTTTCCATACTTAGAAGATTGAGTCAACGTTTCTACAAGGCAAGAATAGATATGATGGATATCATTGATTGGAAATCTACAATCAATCTCACGCCAATCAACAACGGCTAGAATTTTTAATTCAATGCCTATATAAATGAAGTTCAAAATCTAGAAGAGATACACGCGAGCTATATTGACAACATACTCTCAAGCAATCTCTGAACCAGACTAAGAGCTTCAAACAATCTGTGATTCTACATCACACCAACCCAACCTCTATTCAAGTCTGTCTTATCAAGAGGAAGGAGATCACCCTGTTAGCTAGTAGATTTCTAGTGATAACGTAGAGGTAATCTGTTGTAAAGGGACACGACCCTTACTTCGTGCATAAGTATCTCTCTAGCTTTGATTGATACTTGTGACTCATTCTCCACGAGTATAAAGAAGTAGAGTATCCTAGTAGTGGATAATCTGGTCTAGTTTTGACCAGATCGTGGACGTAGGGATTTCCCGAACCACGTTAAACAACTGTGTTCTTTATATTTCTGCATCTTTACTTTCAGTTGTTTATTATTCTAACCTTCTGCACTATCATATAATCTGCATCTCAATCAATCTGCTTAACGATCTGATTAATCCTTAAGGTTTTCTAAACAAGAGCATTAACTAAATCCACCATTTTTCCGCACACATCAATCTGGTTAGTCATCTGTCGAGCAATTTCTTATTTAAGAATAGCTCGAACTCTCTAATTTCCGCACACATCAAACCTTGCTCTTTCTGGACCAACACATTTTTACAACTATCCTCCTGCAAGAAGAGAGTAGCTCCAACGAGGAGAGGGAAACTCCAGCATAGCCCATCATGAAAGCTTCATCTTCACTCAATCACCTTAGTTCTTCAATAAGGTAGTCATTTTTCTTTCTCTTTACCAATTTAGACCGGAATGTGGTAGGATTAAGAATTGTCTTGTGTTAATACGTGATAATATGATTATTTGATTTGAGGATTAGTAGTTGATATTTTGTTGGTAATGAAACATGATGAACTAAGAGATTAAGTTTTGCCTCACATTTTTAGTGTTCAAAGTTTCCGCTACATTTCTGCCTCGTCATTCCAGTACCTCATCAGTGTCAAAAATTTTATCTTTTAACATATTAAAATACTAGATCGTGTTAGGAGTAATCTCCAATTTGAATCAGTTAATGTTGTCATGTTTTCAATTTACTACGATTTTTACAATATGGTTGCGCAAACTGTCAAATATTGCGAAAATTTGGGCATTTGTCTAACTTTGAAAATTCGGGAAAATAGAGTTCAAATGAATTTACATGTTTTATTTTTGGAAAATACAAATTTATTACATTGGGTTTATCATAAAATTTATTTGACTAAATTCGAGTTATTTTCAATTTATTATAATTTTTCAAAGTGAACTGCTCATATAACTTGAATATGTGAGCTTGTGAAAATTATTTCGAAACTATTTGATTTTATTTCATATTATTGACTCAATGAAACCTAAAACTGTTTATAAGGAATGTTCCTTATGATGTATTTAGTATTTGTGTAAAATTTCACATTCATTAGAATTCATTTGATAGACTAAAAAAAATTCAAGTTTTAATCGTCTTAAAAAGTCTTGAAAATATAACCTCACATTTTTATTCCTTGAGGGTATCAAAAATGAGTTTTTAAATATGTTCTTTTGAAAAACATTAACTTTGGAATTTTGAAAAAACTATTGTTAAAATTTCACAAATTTATCATTAGTAGATTGAGAGAAATTTCCATTCAAAAATGAGTGTGCATAGATTTTTGATGAAAATTTAATTGCTACATTGTTTTGAAAAATATAAGAAAATTAGTATAAAATTTATTTGACCAAAAATCATTTTGGAAAACTCAACCATGTCATGTAGAGTAGCTTATATAATTTTTTTTGAGATTAAACTCCAAAACCACTACATCATAAGATTTTTACAAGTTAAAGTGTCACACAACTTGCATAACATTTTATTTTTCATTACTAACTAAGTCTCTTGTGCATATTTTTTTGGAGTCAAAACTTCTTTAAGGTGACTAATTCTTGGTAAGCCAATACTTCAATATTTTAGGAACACTAGTGTGAAATTTCAAAGGGATTGAATAATACTTACATTTACTATAATTTTTACAAAATGTGTTTGCATAAATTTTCACTAAGAACAACCGTTGGAAGTCCAAGTAAATCCCAACTCATTAGCTATTTACGAATTTCATTCATTTTAAATATAGGACATGATTATTCTAAAGAAGTATAATGAGAATCCAAAATCATATTAAGTTGGAACGAGTCATTACTCGAAGTTGACAGATGATATGATTAGATAAAGTACTCGTATAATCGAGATAAATGTTACTCTTTCTATAGTAGTTAGCAGACGATTCATGTAAATTATTATCACTAAGTAATAAATAGGTCGATGTTAGAATGATTAGACATTAAGTTCGAGAAGCACTAGAAATGCTTAAGGTTGGAGAAGGAGTTAGCGCCAATAAATTTGTACTTAGCCATAAGATTCATCTTATAGGGTCTTACCGAGGAATTTCATATATCATCTCCAACGGAATGTGAGCTCCGTACATCGATGACAAGTGTGGGTCTATTTACAGTACAGTCTTTTGAGTTATTAAGCTCGAACTGCATTTTCTGAAAACGTGAATTTACATGCCAATATTTTTATTATGTTCATGTGTATCATATATATGACAGATTGGTATAATCGTACCCGTTGATTGGCGTTACCAATGATGTAAGTTAACAATTGTGCCTTGGGCCGAATTCGGACAAGGTAATGTACACGGAATGTCCAGATCGGGTGAACTTGGCCATGCTCCCTAGTTTTGGCGAAAGGGGATTATTCGTGTAAGACTTCGATTTTTCCCCTCTAGTCGCAATGAGGAACACTGTGAATAAGCAAAGAATGATGGCGAGCTCGATGTGATGGTAAAATGTATGTTTTCATATGTGTATGGTGGGCTTTCTTTTTAAAACTTCATGCATCATATGGTTCTTTAAATGAAGATTTATGTTGTTTTTCACTGAAAAAGTTGGGCAACGACTCACACTAAGTACACTAGTACTCAGCCCAAAAAAAAAAATTTCAAATGTTTTAACAGGTTTTAGGAGGACGGTGATGAGTTGGCGACAAGGTGGGCCTCATCGGGTGCCTTATTCATAAATGTCAATTACCAAGGTTATAGTAATTCATATTGATACTTATTCTATTGTCATTTGATTTCAGCTTGTGTATTACCTTCTTTATCGAAACTCGTGATCTTATCATGTTGACTGTCAATACAAAATTTTCAACCTTCGATCTCATTTATTTTAATGTCTATGATTCAATGTTTCCATACATTGAACTCATGTTGTATCCAGTGTGTCCAAACTCCTAGAGTTTTCCATTCTTCTTCAATTGTTAATCATTATTTGTCGTTTTGAAATATTTCTTAATTATATTACACTGAATTCCAATTCCACGTAGCCCCATCATGCGGTGCGCTATAGAACCCTTAAAAATAATTTTGATGTTGTTTATTGAAACTCACTTAGAATTTGTTTTAAGTGTTTCCTAGTAGGTCACTGTTAGAAGTTAGATCTATCATGTAAAGGTCATGATATCACTTTACTAACCTGATCTTATAGAGATCAACTAACTATTCTTATTTCCCAGAGTTAGATCTAAAATGTAAAGAAAAGGATATAGTATTGATCTTGTCTGTAGAGATCTAACTAGTATTCTTACTTAGCAGGTTGATCACCATGCAAAGACAACGCAATTAATCGACTTGTTCAATAGGATCAACTAAACCTCATCATTGACCTGGAAGCACGAGGAACATCAAATGACGTGGAGGAGTCATGTCACTTATTCAACTTTGGGAGTCACCTTGTGCGTACAACAACCTACTAAAATCAAGGTAGCTCTCGTTGTCAGTTGGAGTTATCATTTTTCAGCTAACTATTATCTACCAACAAGGTCACTCCTAATCTACCTACATAGATCATCAACGATCGATCTTAACTGTCACATCAACAAACTTTCGAGATGGAAAGCGAAGCAATCATGAAATAAAGGAGATTTTAAGATCAAGCTTTGTATGGCAAGAAGGACGAATTATGGCAAGAAATATCAAGCTACCTTAAGCGTGAAAATTAGCTTTTAATGCTATCAATCATGCCCAACGGTCAAAATTCTAATTTTGGACCAATAAATACTTCAACCTTCATTTAGAATCATCACTGATTATCAAACTGCCGAAACTCTTCCTTGAAATCTCCATCCTACATCAACATTTGAACTATGTTCTCAAGATTTCATATTCTAGATAATTTTTTCTAAGTGTTCTTATCGTTCAAATTCTTAGCTTACAACCCTATGTAAGATTTGTTATTATTGAGTATAGATCTTATAGTTTCAACCTTAGTTTAGCAATTAAGCTCTTTGCACGAATGAGATATAGTAGCAGATTAATTCTGTAAGTTGTAAATGTCACAATCCAAAACTCGTGCACAGATTTCTTATCTTTTCTTGACTTGAAATTTGTGACTCGTACTCAACGAGTATGAATAAGCGATAATCTAAAGTAGTAGATTTACACTATATATATTGGACGTTAACGTAGAGGGTTCCAAAACCATGTAAAAATCGATTGTGCCTTTTATATTCTGTATTTTATTTCAGTCGATTTACCTCTAACCCAACATTGATAATTTTCCTTTCATATTATTAAACAACTTTGCGTAATACAACTCGATTAAATCAAAGGGTTTTCATAATAAAAACAACCAACGTAACCACCTATATTTCGCACACAATTCTGTTATGGTTAATTATTCACACCATTGAACTTATGGGATCATCTCACTCTTCAAGAGATTACCTGAACAAGATCAGTTAACTTTCTATTGGGAAACTAACCTTGTTACCTTAAGCTAGCTTGCTAGTAGAGTGAGCTTGTCTCTTAAATTTACTCAACTTCAAGTGAATTTGAAAAGTTGGTAATTGGTGTTTTCCCCCCCCCCCCCCCCCCCTCCTAATATAATAATCTAGTTCTTTCGGGGTCAACATCAACAATTTGTAAAATGGTTGCATCACGAGCTCATGTGACTAAGGCATTCATCAAGCTTCAAATAGTCATCTGTAAAAGTAGACTTATCTATAGATTGTATATTATGGGGGAACCAACTTAGACTGTATCAGCTAACTGTTTATTTTCAATTTTTAATTTTCCCATCTGCTTGTACTTATCTATGTTAAGATGTTATGTTCACAAATTCTAATAAAAGGAATTTCTTGTTTTATAGTTTTTGTCATCTTTCAGAATTGATTATACATGTTACTTCAGTAATTAAGATGGATGAATCTTGATTAAAGTTATTGGTACATGTGATCATTAGCAGAAAGATATAAATTAGAACTTATAACACTCACAATTAGATGTTGTAGAGGCAACCTAGTCAACCCCCATATCACTCTCCAGATCATTCAAATATTTGACCAACAAGTGATAAAATCAGTCTAATCAATTGAATTTATCATTAAGAGGTCGACACAAAGATACCTTCAAATCAACTCATCAACATTACTTTCAAGTGGTATCAAATACTTCTAAGTGATCATTTCAAATGGTATTAAGTTCAAGGAGTAGAAATTACAGGTATTCTTAAATAATATCAACATGTGGCATCAAGTACATTCAAGTGATATCCAATGCTAATGACTAAATATCACTCACCAAGGGGGAATAGACCAAGTGCAAGGAAAACTAGTTAACTACCATTGGATCCCCAAATATATTCAAGAGTGATATATCAACAGGGGGAATTGTTCATCAAGATTAATGCAATTCGAAGAAAATGGATCGATGATCAACAATAAAAAAATTGCAGATTTAGCCAGTAATCAATAGAATGTGGAGTATGGAGCCTATAGCTCATGGAAAAGCGATGATTCTTAATTTTCTCTCTGTTTGCTTCTGAAAATTGCTCTAATAAAGAATCCTAGTTTGAATTTAAAAACTGCACAAGTCCGGGTCACTGCTGAATGAGATTCTTTAGATCGAGTTGGACCTCCTCAGTTGGGAACCCTTTTAATGAACTTTTTGATAATTCGGGAACCTTTTTAATGAACTTTTTGATAATTCTGAAAGGCGGGGGGAGGGAATGAAGAAATAATTATGTCAAAAAGGGAAATAACATATAAAGATCAACTTATCAAGGGAAGATCTTTCATTCATCTAAAAAGGGGAAGAAGTGAATAAGGGTGAAGCAGATAGATGCCTAGTTTATGCCTCAACTCATGTCAAGGTAACAAGGTAAATACTTACTTAGGCTGTGTTTGGTACCTAAGATACGATACTCATCTCATGATAATTACCCTATAGTTAGGATAATTATAGGGTAATTATCATGAGATGCATATCGTATCTTAGATACCAAACATAACCTTATTATTTCATTATAATTGGTTTCAACATCATGTGTTATTTCGATGGTTTCAGCATCATCAAAAAGAGGAAATTGTTTTGAATCTTTTTTATGTTGTTGAAACTATCATATCTTTTGATGATGTTGTCGAAACCATCTGTGTGCTTATGTTTAATTGATTATATTGATGTCTAGTTGTACTATGTTTTATTAGTTACAAATCAACACAATGTTATGGAACATATCAAGTAAACAATTTGTTCCATAGGAGAATGATCTGTGTAGTTTATATATATTTAGACTAAGTATTAGACTTACAGATTGATCTAATTGTAAGGATAGATCGATAAGTAAGAATCTGGTCCATAGAAATCATCTGTGTTTTAGCAACAGATCATCTACAATGTAATGAAAGATCATGTTAACAATCTATCCAATGGAGATAATCTTATGTTAGTCTAAGTGTTAGAAGGAAGATCAACATGTAAGGAAATATCAAGTTTATGATATGTGTCCTAGGATGGACCTTATTGTATTGTAAAAGATTGACCAAAGTTTAAAGATAGATCGATTTACTGATATAGTCATAGGACCAATCTAATTTATATGTATTCTATGTCATGTGCACAATAATGATATGTTTCTATATTCTTCTTAATCCTTTGAGTACTTGTGGTTTATAAATGTTGAGATTAATTACTACATTTGTCATCTTCCCTTGAAAAATGTAAGAATGATCCATCGTCGCAACCACTGAGTACGTTTTAAAAGTATATAACTCACATTTTTTACTAAAATATTTTCATTTTAATTGATTTAATTTAATTTTTTTAATTGATTCATATTGAGACTTGAAGTTGAGAATTCGTTTGATTCCACATATGGTTGATATTCAATATTAGTACCTTAAAACTTCAATTATTATAAAGTTGGATTATATAATTGCGTTGAAAATTGGTATTAAAATTCCTTTAAATTTTGTTAATATTATTGAAAAGAAAAAAATAATGATTTTGTTAAAATTTTTATAGAGAGATAATATTTTAAATAAAAATTTAGGTTGTTACACCGAACTTCCCACCATATTGAGTTTTGTAAGAAGCGAATGTTTTCCTATGTTTATTTTTTTCTTCTAATTAAATTATTATAGTAAATCTATTATAAATGTGAACAAGAAAATGTAAAATCGCTATCCGTTTTAAAATTCATAAATTTAATCTCATTTTACATCTCATTTCACCGCTGCACAAGTCAACCGTGGGAAATTGAATCACTGCCGTAGCCACCGCCTCGTGTAATGATAGAGACATGGTCGTACTTTATAGTATGGAGAGCATGTTTTGAGTTAGGGGCCCAAACTTTTAGTAATCTATTTTTTAAATAATATACATATATTATAATGAAATTATGGATGATCAAGATGAATGTTTCTTGATCCAACACGGTTTGGCTAAGGTGCTCAAAGGGGAGAAAACTTTAGCTGACTCCGATTCCAAAATTAAGAAAGAAGAAATCATGGCAAAGGCATATAGTGCCATCATCTTATGCCTCGACGATAAGGTCCTACAGGAAGTTGCAAAGGATTCCACAGCTACATGAATATGGTCAAGATTAGAGGCAATTTATATGACAAAGTCTTTCGCAAAACAATTGTATACGAAACAAAGGTTGTACTACTATTGGTTCTCTGAGGACAAAAGCATCGATGAGCAGCTTGATGACTTCAACAAGTCATTAGACTATCTAAAAAATGTGGATGTAAAATTAGATTGTGAAGATAAGGCAATGCTCCTTCTAATTCTCTCCCAAAGTCTTTTTAACACTTAAAAGGATGCTATTGTGTTTGGAAGGGAACACACCATCACACTTGACGAAGTAGAGTGTGCTTTAAGGGAAAAAGAGTTGCAAAAGGCACATGAAGTTTTTATGATGGTATGCGCCCTTGAATTGCTGTTGCGTATCCCGCTCTTATTGCAGCCATTTTAAGAAAGTTTTTCTAATGGTATGCCTCTAGGCATTAATGGTACTTTCACTGCATGATTGTATTCCGGGCTGAGCACAACATCCTAATTATGCACCCATTTCATATGTTAGGTGTATTCGGTGGCTCCCTATTCAGTGCTATGCATGGTTCCTTGGTAACTTCTAGTTTGATCAGGGAAACCACATAAAATGAATCTGCTAATGAAAGTTACAAATTCGGGTAAGAGGAAGAAACTTATAATATCGTAGCTGCTCATGGTTACTTTGGCTGATTGATCTTCCAATATATTAGTTTCAACAACTCTGGTTGATTATGATGGAACCCGTATGAGGGGCTCACGAAATCGTAGGATCCACGGGTTTAATTAAATTACATGAATAATTAATTCTTATGCACATACGAGAATATAAATGCGGAAAAATAAAGTTTATATCTTCTCCTAAGCAAATCCTCCGCTTGTGGAGAAACGATTTGAATCGTTAGCTATCGAACCGTAATCCACACCGTTTGAATCTCCTTCTAGATTTTCTTGAATCCAACCCTAGGAACTTCTATCAAATTTCCGTTCTACTTACTAGAATATCGTGTGGGCGAATCTATCTAGTAATTTAGGAGAAAAGAAGAACGAAAAATTGAAGCTTGGAATGCTCCCTAATTTTTGAAAATTTGGAGTATGAATACTCCAAGGGAGCGCCAATTTTGGATAATCAGGAGTGACAAAATCGGCTCCTTCTTTATCTCATTTTAAAGACATTGTCGGCTAGGATAGGACTTCTAAGGAGAATGAATTAGATCCCAAATAATAGAACTATATCCCCACCTTTATCTCTTGCGGTTACAACTATAATTTAAATTCAAATTTGAATTATATTAAAAATTAATATGGGCTTGGACAAATCCATAATTTAATTAAATTAATTTTCAAGTCTCATTTGGGTCCAATTGAATTTAATTAAATGTTTGGCCCACATTTAAACTTTAATTAATTAATTTAAATTAATTTGTCCTCCAATTAATTACTCCACGTAAACGCAATAAAGTGTAGTTCTATTATAAATATTTATCGACTCCACTATAGGATAAATATTGAACTCATCTTGATTCATTCAAATTACAGACGTAACCCTTTTGTCATTAATTATTACCCGCGTTTAAGATTTTCTAAATCCATTAATTAATTGAGTTTGCTGACAACTCACAATTAATTAATACTCCCTCCGTCCATGAAAGAAGTTCATAGTTTGACCCGGTGCGGGTTTTAATGTAGTGCTTTTGACTTTAATAATGATATGTAGTGAGTGGAATAGGGGGTCCCACTTAAGTATTATATTAAATTGAGTTGTGTGTAGAGAGTGTGGTGGGTCCATTACTATAAATGGAAAGTTTAAAGTAGGAAGATGTTTTGTGGACGGACGAAAATGGCAAATTAGGAACTTGTTTCATGGACGGAGGGAGTATATTTATTCGTGAGTGACCCGGTTCAGACCTTAATAATTACATATGGAATAAATTCCAACGGATCTGGTTTCTTATGCAATAAACCATTCTGAACGTCTCACGTGGATTTAATCAACTCGTGTTACCGAGACACGATTCTACACGACTGACAGTAGAGTACTTTTGGCTAAGCCAATCACTACCGCCAAAGACATCATTATATAGGGTTACGAAAAATCCGCAAGCATAGATGAATCAAAGCAACGTACAATCAACCGTCTATACTAATGTCATCGTTACAGATTAAGAAATGAATTAATTTCGGAGACCTCGTTCTAAGTATCAACACGTTAGAACTTATCTCATTGTGAAACCTCTCAATATGAATACGCAAAGCATGTGTATCTTCTTATATATACCAACATCATTCTGCGGGATAAGTTTAGATCTCGCATCAAATGATATCGCAGCCTTTACCGACATGGCTGTCCAAGTCTATCTAGACTGTGACTTTATATTACAAAGGAGCCGACTGTTTTACCTTCTGTGATGATCGATCCACCACACAGTATACGATTGTAATAAGTGGACTTCTTTGCAATTCAATATATAACAATAATAAATAACAAACCAATGATAGAAACATTTATTCTCATTAAAGTACAATTTAAAACAAGTCTGATACATCGTCTAAGCATAAATCATGTTTTGAGGTATACAAACCATAAAACACATTACACTTCCTTCTAGTTGCTTGGCCTGTAGTATGGTATCTAGTTCATTCAAATGCAATTGGTGTTAGGGTTTGTATACATAAAAGCATGTTTTTCGCTTGGACGTTGTAACAGACTTGTTTTCATTTTCGTTTAATGAGCATAATTATTTTTATCATTGATTTGTGATTTATTTTCATTGATTATTTAATTGCAAACAAGTTACTTTTCTACAGTTATAGACTATGTGGTGGATCCATGATCACAGAAGGTAACACAATCGGTTATTTTGTAGAATAAAGTTCACAATCTAGACAGACTTGGACAGTCTAATCGGTAAAGGCTGCACTATCATGTGATACGAGAACATTACCTTAGCTGGCAAATTGATATCAATATGTATATGTTGTTAGACATGCTTGATATCAATATATATATATATTGTAATATCCCGCTAATTTCTAACTATAGTTTTAAACTGTTCTAACTATTAAGGGACCTAGGTATGATGAAATAAGAATTTTAGGAAAACCTAGAGCCTGTTAGGACCTACCATGTTAATTTGGCAGACCGGGAAAGCTTTTTAAAAGATTTATTTAAAAATGAGCTTTTCATGCATAAGTCGAAAGTATATACATATTATACTCCATGCGTAGAGTTTTTCAAAAGAAAAATATTGGCATTGAGTTTGCCCAAAAAGAAGTTCATATGCAGTCACTACGTATTTTTAAAGTTAAGGTATGTCATTCGAAAAACGAGCTTTTTTATGCATGATTGAAAGTATATCAATATTATAGTCATTGTGTAAAGTTTTTAAAATGAAAAATATTGACGTTAAGTTTGCTCGAAAAGGAAATCGTATGTAGAAGTTACGAATTTTCAAGTTTTAAGCATTTAATATTAATATAATATTATTATATTAATAAATAAAAAATAAGGAAACCCCCCCCCCCCCGCCCCTTCTTGTTTTCCTTTTTCCTTCGTCGGCCATTGACTTCGCCGAGCTTCTGAGGTCGAGTCGAGTCAAAGAGGTACGCCGAGGCAAGACAATGGAAGCTCGGGAACTCAACAAAGGTGGCTCAGCAGCTGTTGAGTGACCATAGCGACCTCACCGTCGCCGTAGTTTTTTCGTAACTTCACCTCTCGTTTTCTTCTTCGTTTCATGTCCTTTTTCGAAACGGTTTTCTCCTATGCATAGCTCTTATTACATAGAACTCGAGTACCGAAGGAAGTTCGGGACGATGATGGCCGGAAGTGGCCCGAAGGGACCACGACTGGACTAAATTTCATCGAACGGTTTTTCTTAAAATTGAGAAATGACGACGTTACTTCTAGGTGAAGTAAAAATAAAGTTGCATGCATGCATGATTTCTTGGCATATTTCACTAAAGAATAATATTGCACTGATTATTTTTGCCTTCTTGGCCAAAGTCGTTTGAAAGCCCGGTTGCTGCCAAATTAATTTATTACGTGATAAAAAGAATAATATTGAGCCTAAAAATTTAGTACTACTTATCTATAGTTCCTTTTTGGAAATTAAAGCCAAAATATATTCCCTATGACTAACAGGTACCTAGCACCGAAATTTGAGCTCATAAAGATTTACGGTTTTCCCGTAATCGAGGAATATCATCGGTGAAAGGTTGGAGATATATACGTATTTTGAGTTATTAAGCTCTTTTCTCTAAATGAAAAATGCATGGATCTCTGTTAAAATGTTTTCACTAAGGTATCGACTGTTTAATGCTCTTATCGACCGTCGGGGGTTCTTATTCGGCCTAACACGTCGATTTAAGGACTGCGATCACTTTAGTCTCTACTTCGGTGGGTTGATCACCATCGGATTTTGACTCATGCTATGTTGGGGTGTACAGTTCGCCGAGCCCTATTTGACTGAATGTTTATGATCCGTCGGTGGTAAAAGGCTCGGGACATAACCTATATAAGAGTAACGTCATGTCGGGTCATGTTTAATTTATGCAAAAATATTTTGCTTACTTAGAAGTTATTTTTGTTTTAAAACCTTCTAAGGTAAGTATACTGAACAGATACTATGTTTTTCGTTTTATGAAAAACCCAACTGAGAGCACTAATACTCACCCCACGTTTTACAAAAATCTTCACAAGCTAAGGAAGCAGCATGATGTGTGTGGCTGAGGAATGGTGTTATCGGGATGCCAATTTCTTCATCACGAGAACGGTTTACCGTTCTATACATAAGAATTCCCGCTGCTATGCTCACGTATGTTATAATATTTATGAAATCATTATCATCCACGTATATGTGTGTGATAATATATATGTTTAAACTCTAAGATCATTTCCTCATTCCACGAAGGCCTCATCGGCCATTATTGATAAAGGTTCATGTTATCATATTATCATTGCCCATTACATGCATACACGTGCATATGAGAGCTTAGAAGTAGTCGACCCCTCTGGGACGCTCAACTCATCAGCCCCTTGTGTAGTGTTCGAGCGAATGCCGACCACACTTGGTGAGCTGGGTGAGTGACTCCTTTCGGTGAGCTAGGCTCACTAACCTCCGCCTTTGATCGACGGTTCTTATTGGATGATTCGGCCTCTCAAGGATTATGGATTTTCATTCCTACGAGATGAGCTATATTATCTCCAACCCCGTCTTTCATATTGGATGATTCAGCCACTTGAGATTCAGGATTACCGTTCCCATGTATCGAGCTGTATTATCTCCAATTAATTTCATCTTGGATGATTCGGCCGCTTGGGATTCTGGATTACCGCTCCCATGAATCGAGCTATATTATCTCCAAATTGCATATGATTCATTTTAGCTCAATTATTATCGACATTGCCTTTGCATTGGTTAGCTGTTTGGGTTGTAAAATGACATAGTCAAGGTTATAGAGGAGATGATGTCCAATTTTCAAGGACAACACTCTTATATAATGCACACGAATACAGCCCCCCCCCCCCCCCTTTTCTTTCCCGCTTCTTTTATCCCCGCTCAATCATGCCCTTGGCGCGTGCGCCGTCCCTCGGGATTTGGGGCTTGACATATATATATATATATATATAGTGTGGTTTCACATTGAGATAAGTTCTTCGTGTTGTTGCTAAGAACGAGGTCTCGGAAATGATTTATTTCTTAATATGTGATGATGATATTAATATACACAACTGATTATGCACTGCTTTGATTCATTTGCACTTGTAGATTTTTCGCAACCTTATACAGAAATATTTTGGGTAGTGGTAATTGGTTTAGCGAGAAGTGCTCGATTGTTGTCGCATGGAATATCGTCTCGGTAAACCCCAAGTTGATTAAATCTCCATGAGACGTTCAGAAAGATTTATTAGCCGATTGAAATTAATTGAATAAATAATAATTAAAGTATGAATCAGATCACTCAAGAATAAATATATTAATTAATTTTGAGTTGTCAGCGAACTCAATTAATTAATGGATTTAAGAATCTTAAACGCAGAAAATATATAATGATAAAAAGAGGATTACATCTGTAATTTGATGAGCGCCAAATAGTTCAATATTTATCCGATAGTGGAGTTGATTAAATATTAATTTAAGATCTATACTTTATTATATTTCATAGAGTAATTAATTTAAGTCAAAATTAACTTGGTGAATTGATTAATTAAAGTCAAGGTTTGACCGGGTGGTCAATTAATTCAAATTAATTGGGTCAAATTTACTTAATTATTAATTAAACAATCTAAGTTAGGATTTGACTTGATCACTTAATTGGATAAGAAAATATTAGAGATAAGGTTGAATTTGGTCTAATATTGGAAGGTACGAACTCATTCCCCTTTGAATTCATAACCTATCTCTAAATTACATCTATTAATAAGAGGAGAGGAGGGACGATTTGTTTACTTCATCCAAGTGTGAAAATCGTCCACACCTAAGACACACACTACTGTGTATTTTTGTCTACACATCACACACTCCTTGTGTATTTTTCGAATTCAAGGAATTTCAACTTTGGGAATTCAATTATTCCCTTTTTGACAAACCCTGACAGATTATTGCTCACACAATAGTCCGACTGTAGGTGGGGGTAATAGATTAGAAGTTTCATTGGTCAGATTCGTTCGATTGCCCGAAGTGGATTATTGTTCGTTGTTGACGATTCAAATCGTCTCTTCACAAGCGATGAACTAGCAAAGGAAAAATATTAAATATATTCCACATATTTAATTTCTCATATATGCGGTATTTGTGCTTAGAATTACATGTTTTAGATTTATTAGACCTGTGAATCCTGCGCAGTGCTAGCCCCTCATACGAATTCCTTCCGTTGGAAACATTATGTTAACAATATCAAAAGGCGAAACACCTCAAATTTCTTTCTAAAATTATTTTCATTGTGATATAATGAAAATTAATAAATAGATTTAATTTTATTATGAAAAATGTAAAAAAGAAACCAAAACGAAATAACCTTGAAGCAAAAGAAATTTTAAGTTAATTATTAAATAATATATTCAATAAGTAATATTTAATGTAAATTTATATATTTACTAAGTAATAATAATCAAATAATTATTTAATAAGTAATATTAAATAAATAATTATATTATAATATATTTCAGTTTGATTTTTGATATTTTAATTTTTTGAATACCAAAATTGAAATCGAACTAAAAATCAAAATTGAAACTGAACAAAAAATAAAAGGAAAAATTGAACTAGTTTTATAGATTCGATTCGATTTCGTTTTTGTTTTTATCAAAATTTTCTCATCCCTAACAATATAAGATAGTTCATAAGTAGTTTGATGCTAAATATAAAAAATAAATAAAAGGAAAATTAAGTACTCTTAGATATTGATAAATATTTAAATTATAGCAACAAAAAAAACCATGTGAAATAAAGTTGAACAAAACAAAATAAGTGAGGATCTTGAATCACGTTTATATAGGACTCATAATTTAGTGTTAATATGTAAATTTATCCACTATCCAAAAACTAAATGTAGAAAATATAAATCTTAAATGTATATATGAAAAATACTCACTTTATTGAATAGTGTGTAAGATTCTCTACATATCATCTTTTACGAGGCAATATGGGTTGTTATATTTTAAATAATAGTTTCATTATTACATTTCTACTCATAACACACTCCTCCTACCTTTATCTCACTAAAAATGACAACAATATCTCTCACGGAAATCTTCTTGAAGTCATCAAATTAGAGACATTTATCAGACAACAATCAGGTAATAACCTAATAATAGTCATTTTATTCGGTAGAATTTCCATTTCGCTCGTTTTTGGACAACAACCGTTGTCATAATTACACGCGGTATTTCTGTATGTAACATATCTGTCTGCGATATTTACGTTTTTACACATACTAGATGTTACACATTACGAAAATACTAATACTGCTCGCATATTTGCATCTACCGCTGGTACTTCAAACCAGCGGTATTTGCAACCATAACTTCTAGCCGAGTGGTATTGGTACTTATATGTAGGTATATGCTTTCAAAACATGAATATATCAATAATGTACGTAAAGAACTAACTACCGCTGATACATATAACTTGCAGTTTTTTTATTTATTTACTATACCCTAGTTGTATTGGTAGATTCACGTAGGTAGATGGTTTCTCAACACTTATATGTTACATATTACTTATGATTTCTTACTAAAATCATTCTTTATTTGCAAATGACGGATTATACACCCGTGTACGTGAAATATGGAGGGTATTGGGATGAGTGTATGTATACGGTGATGAAACTCATATGAGGGGCTCACAAATTCGTGGGATCCACAGGTTTAATAAATCACATGAATAAGCAATTCTAATACAAATAATACCACATAGCAGAATATAAATGCATAATTAAATAATTTATGTCATCTCCTACGCAAGTCCTCCGCTTGTGGAGAAACGATTTGAATCGTTAGCTATCGAACCGCAATCCACACCATTCGAATTCTTCTCTTGATCTCCCACAATCCGACCTTGAAAACTTATAACCTATTCTCAATCTATATACTAGAATATCGTGTAGGCGAATCTATCTAGTAATTTAGGAGAAAAGAAGAACGAAATTGGAGCGTGGAATGGTTCACAATTTTCGAAAATTGAGAGATGAAACTCTCACTATGGGCGCCGATTTCTATGAGGTAGGAGAGAGGAATTGGTTCCTTCCTTATGCTCCTTTTATAGGTATTATGGGCTAGGTTAGGGTTTCTAAGGAAAATTGATTAGATCCCAAATAATAGAACCATATCCCCACTTTAATCTCCTGCAGTTTTCATCTATAATTCAAATTCAAATTTGAATTATTCAAAATTAATTTGGGCTTGGACAAATTCATAATTTAATTAAATTAATTTCCAAGTCACCTTTGGACCCAATTAAATTTAATTAATTTCTTGGTCCAACTTAGAGTTAAATTAATTAATTTAAATTAATTTGGCCTCCAATTAATTACTTTATGGAAATGCAATAAAGTGCAATTCTATTATAAATATTTCTCGACTCCAGTATAGGATAAATATTGAACTCATCTTGATTCATTCAAATTACGGACGTAACCCTTTTGTCATTAATTATTTCCCGCGTTTAAGATTTTCTAAATCTATTAATTAATTGAGTTTGCTGACAACTCACAATTAATTAATATATTTATTCGTGAGTGAGGCGGTTCAGACTTTAATTATTACATATGGAATAAATTCACAACTGGTCGGGTTTCTTATGCAATAAACCATTCTGAACGCCTCACATGGATTTAATCAACTCGTGTCACCGAGACGTGATTCTGTACGACAGATAGTCGAGCACTTATAGCTAAGCCATGATTTTTACTGCTAACAAGCAGAAAATGATTATAATATTACGGATACTAATATGCCCGATCAAATAGACAAAGTGACTTTGATACGTTAGGGGTATAATCAAAGGTTCTATGCTAGCTCAAAGGCATAAAATAGTTATTTCAAAAAAATTTCAAGCAAATGTGCATTCCCCTCTTTTGATATCTCTACCGCCCAAGATTTGATTAAACACATTTTTCAAAATTGGGTATCACTACCGCCCAAGACATCATTATTTAGGGTTACGAAAAACCCGCAAGTATAGATAAATCAAAGCAGCGTACAATCAACACTCTATACTAATGTCATCGTCACATATTAAGAAATTAATTAATTTCTGAGACCTCGTTCTAAGTATCAACACGTTAGAACTTATCTCATTGTGAAACCTCTCAATATGTATACGCAAAGCATGTGTATCCGCTTATATATACCGACATCATTCTGCGGGCTAAGGTTAGCTCTCGCATCAAATGATATCGCAGCATTTATCGACATGACTGTCCAAGTCTATCTAGACTGTGACTTTATATTACAAAGGAGCCGACTGTATTACCTTTTGTGATCATCGATCCACCACACAGTCTACAATTGTATTAAGTGGACTTGTTTGCAATTCAATATATAACAATAATAAATAGCAAACCAATGATAGAAACATTTATTCTCATTAAACTGAAACTGAAAATAAGTTGGATACATCGTCTAAGCATAAAGCATGCTTTGAGGTATACTAACCCTAACATACGGGTGGCTAGGAGCAGATAGCACCTCTCCCGAACAATTATGTCATGATCTCGAATTTAAAATTATGCATCGAGTACATGTCTATTGCAGCTGAAAATCAGTATGATATCTTCTGTCTGTCAAGATCGAAGAATAGTTGTCTTATCAAATCTCAATTGACCACCGATGATGAAGTCATAAGACTATGTATGATCCAATCATCACCTACGGTGTATGTGGATTTGAGAGGGGAATCGAGCAGGAGAAATGAATCCACATAAATCTCAAACCTGAACTTTGAATGTGGTGACAGTGTTGGTGAAGAAGATGGTGGTGGAGATGATGATGACGATGATGAAAGATTACGTTGTGAGTTCAGATTTTTCTTTATCATCTGAATCTGATGAATAACAAGCTCCTGCGATGAACAGTGTCACATTTGCTGAATTTGTAGCTTGGATACATGATTCATGGGGTATGCGAAGAGTTCTGGAAATGATGCATCCGAGTGTGGATAGTGACGTCGAGTAAAACCCTAATACAAAAGGGTTTTAAGAAATTAGATAGTTCCAATGGTCCCCCTCAATGCTATGACCTCCGACGTGTTGACTGAAGAAAATCCAATACTCGAAGATTTAGGTGATGGGTCAATCTTCAATGATAAGGAAGACTTGAATATTGCAGCTGGATTGTGGAACATGGAGAACCGAGCTGCCTACAGAGTTCTAAGATCAGACACGTATCGACTGCACTGGGTATGTAAGGTGTCTGAATGATACCCATTCATTCTGCGTGGTCATTGTCATGGAGGTAGTTGGGTTGTATCTGAGTTTCGTGTTGAACACACTTGTAATGATGATATCACACATCTTGGTCCGAAAAAAGTGCACTCAAAGGTGATTGACGCATGCTTTGCGAAGAACATGCGAAATGTAAAAGATATCATTAGACCGAAGGTTATTCAGGAGGAGTTGAGGAGGTGTTTCAGTATGGATGTCACGTACTCCTGAAGTTGTCGGAATTATTTGCAATAAGATATCGGCTACAATTATTGTACTCAGAGGCAGAAATTATGCTCTGGAGATGATTTACGGTAAGTACGATGCATCATTTCAGTTGTTGCCTGGATATATACATATGTTGGAAGTGATGAATCAAGGTATGATCATTGATCTTGATGTCGATTGACGAGCCCGTTTTTCGTGCTCTTTTGTGTCTTGTTTTTAGGTCTAAATCGACTCTTTTTCCTTTATTTTGTGTCGTGTCATGTCTGGGAGGACACAAACATGGGTGGTAGGATGTAAATCAAGATGAAGATCATCCTATGAAAGAGGCAAGTTTATGCACGAAGTCCCTTGAGCAAGTTGAAGCTCAAGACAGAGTACCGCCTAGGATCATACTTCAATTGCTGGAGCCGAACTGGGAAAAATCTTGGCGCCAAGATAAAGAAGAAGAAGACAGTTGATGGTGGTGAAGCAGACGAGAAGCAAGATGCAAAGAGTGGCGGCCAATACTTTCCATGCACGCAATTAGGAAAGAAATCTCCCTTTCCATCCTGCAAAGAGTGGTGGCCAAGACTTTCCATGCGCAAAATAAGGAAAGATATCTCTCTTTCCATCCAGTGCAAATCTGGAAGATTGGGAGCATCTTCTATACATGGGCGGATCTGCCAAAGAAGGAAACTTCCACCACCAACCCTAGACACGTCAAGCTGCAGCCAAAGACAGGCCCAGGCCCATTCAACCTCCTATATATTCAATCCTAGGCTGCAGGCTAGGATAGACGGATTTGAAGGAGAGTGTGCGATAATTTCAGCCGACCACTGTATTATTTTAGTCTTAGGCCATGTTTTAATTCTCTTGAGTGATTGGGAGGAAGAAAGCGAGTCCTACGGGCACCTTTAATTTCTACCTCACGTTTTTATGGCATTGGTCAGGGTTGGTCCTGCCAAGAGGTACTTTTGTTGACACTACACTTTCGTATTTAATTTTAAGTATGTTTTTCTTTGTGTGTTATTTACTTTAAGCATGAGTAGCAAGATTTATTTACTTGACTTGGAAAAGATAAGTTGAGTCAAGGCTTAAGGGTTGGTGGTGATACTTTCCTTCTTTGGCAAATCCGCCCATGTATAGAAGATGCTCTCAATCTTCCAGATTTGTGCTAGATGGTAAGGGAGATATCTTTCCTTATTTTGTGCATGGAAAGTCTTGGCCGCCACTCTTTGCAGGATGGAAATGGAGATTTCTTTCCTAATTGCACGCATGGAAAGTATTGGCCGCCACTCCTTGCATCTTGTCTCTCATCTGCTTCACCACCAACTACTGTCTCCTTCTTCTTTGTCTTGACCAAGATGTTTCCCAGTTTGGCTCCAGAAATTGAAGTATGATCCTAGGCGATACTTTGTCTTGAGCTTCAGCTTGCTCAAGGGACTTCGTGCATAAAATTGCCTCTTTCATAGATTGATCTTCATCTTGATTTACATCCTGCTACCCATGTTTGTGTCCTTCCAGACACGACACGACACAAAATAAAGGAAAAAGAGTTGATCTAGACCTAAAAACAAGACACAAAAGAGCATGGAAAATGGGCTCGTCACACTCACACACTTTAAGCACGATTGTCCTCAAGCGTGTAAGTACAACTTACCCAAAAAGAAAGAGAAAATAAAATACTCAAATAGCCAGCACACCACAATACATAAAATCTATTTATCGCTCTTGGAGCTTGTAGAGCGAGGTTTGGCTTGTGTATGAGGCCCATGATAGTTGTTGATGACACTCATTTAAAGGGGAAGAACAATAACATTTTACTCATTGTAGTAGCGAAATATGCGAATGAACAAATTTACCCATTAGCTTTTGGGATTGGGCCGATCGAAAATCACGAGTCTTGGATTTGGTTCCTTACCACAGTCAAAAGAGCTTATGGTAGTACGCCAAACACATTGATCGTATCCGATGCACATGTGTCGATTGAGCATGCCGTGATATTGTATTTTCTGAAGCAACACACGATTTATGTCACTATCATCTTAGCGGCAAGATCAAACGGTTTAGAAAGACCACTGTTGGTTTATTTCAGAGAGCTGCTTACACATACAAGCAGAATGAATACCATAAAAGAATGAGCGTCATACAGGCTTCACAGCCTGCAGCTTATGAGAAGTTGATGAGTGTTGGACCCGCTAAATAAGCTCGATCGATGTGCCAGTGCGAAGGTATAGCTTCCTAACATCCAATGCATCTGAAAGCTTCAATAAGACATTGTTATGGGCTCGATGTTTACCTATTTGTTCTCTTATGGAGGCAGTGAGACTTGTGTTGTAAAACTAGTTCGATGATAGACGTCAGAAAGCTACCCAGGATCATCAAGAATATCCGGAAGAGGTTATACGAAAGGTGCGCCTGTAAATTGATAGATCTCATGCGTACAACGTGTGGATGCTAATAACTTTAAGGTTGAGACGAGTACACGGTCAGTAATGATTGACTTGAATGCATGGAGTTGTGAATGTATCAAGTTTTAGTTCGATCTCATTCCTTGTTCTCATGCAGTCGCGGCAATTCAACGTATAATATTTAAATAATTAGATTATGATATCTGTAAATTTATCATATTGTCCAACTACATTATTTTACAAATTTCCAAGAATGTCGGTATGTCCATATCTCAATTCATAGAAAACTTTTACAAACGGACAACCATGGAGGACTCTTACAGAGTACACATTGCACATGTTTCTTACAAAAACAATTGGGTTCTACCAACCAATGTTGAAAATGCAGAAGTTTTTGCCGAATAAAGCCATAAGACTTCCAGGTCGACCTCGACAAAGTAGACACAGATCAGGAGGAGAAACATCTAGAAGAAGTAGGAGAGGAGGCCGAAGATGTCCTCAATGCGATATGACAGGACATATGAGTCCGAATTGTCCCCAATTAGACGATGATGAGTAGAAAATGACTTATTTGATGTTATGAAAACTAATTTGTTGTGTAATTATTTATGAAGACTTATTTGATGTTATGAAGACTAATTTATTGTCTATTATATTATTTATTTTAAAAATATTAACTATCTTCTAATTTATTATCTAATTATATTATTTATTTGAAAAATATTAACTATATTCTAATTTATTGTCTAATTATATTATTTATTTGAAAATATTATCTATATTCTAATCTATTGTCTAATTATATTATTTATTTGAAAATATTAACTATATTCTAATTTATTATCTAATTAATATAATAAAACAACAAATTAGAATCTAAATAATATAATAAGTCACACAAATTACTAATATAGCAAATTAATAAAACACCAAATTTAAACTCTAATATCAATGAGACAAATTAAATATGCTACACGCGACAAGAGCACGATAAGTTCTAATATTTGATGACTCTCACTCAATTGTAGATTATCCATTGATAATTCGCTCCACTGTCTGCAGATGCCGGAAGATCTGGGGCCTTTCAAAAATTCCAGCGAAGATATCTTGGATATAATCTATCACCACGAGGCTTCCCAGCAGCATTCCCCAACCCGAGAATCATCTCAAATCCCCAAATTATCAACGTCCAAGCAGGACCGTAGAAATGATATCTCAAATTATTTGGATTTTTCTCAAATAATGCCGGAGAATCTTGAACGAATGTGTTCCCCACGGGTACTCGTAGAATGAGTCCATGTCTGAGGCCAACGTCCACAGCCACATAAAGACTATCTTCTGAGCATCATGCCCGAAGATGAATATCAATGCCATTAGCACGTGGGCCACGACTACATACAAGTCATCCTCCTGGGAAATAATGTGCTTACGGAAGCGCCTGAGCAAATCCGCTCCGAAAAAATGACTGCCGCCGCATGCCATCTCGAAAAGATGAATACCTCTAGGATCATGGGAATAAGTGCTGTCGAAGCTAGAGTGACCAAATCTCAGCCCCGTGATCAACGCGTGATTCTGTACCGTGTACTGCACATCCTTCCCGTTGATGTGGAACCAAATACCGGTACCCGACCAAATACTACGAGAAACTATGTCGTGCATCGCTACAAAACAAATCTTGCCCGATGTCCACCCTATAAAATGTCCGAAAGGCCCATTCCGAAATCTATCGAGCAGATCATCACCCCCAACCTTAAGAAGGGTGTTTCAGATTTCCTCTAATAAATTAATCCTATAATAGGTATTCGACACTGATGTACGGTGGATAGAGTCGGGCCTACGATATACCAGATGCTCTGATACCTTCATAATTAAAACATTTAATTAGAAATAATAATTATTACCAATATAAGAAAAAATTAATCACAATTATTCAAAAACCGTGCAAAAATGTCAAATGATATGCATCTACCCAGGTGAATAATATCCCACTGTAGATGTTATATATTGAGCTAAAGCATGATGTAATTACATATTTGAAATCAAAAAAATATGATTATATTTATGGTATAAATACCGCTCGTCTAAATACCGCTGGGAGCATCTACTGCATGTACTACACACGAGCGGTAGATGCTCTAAAACGAGCGGTATTCATATCAACAAATTTAAGTCAATGTTCTAACATATACTATATAACTACTGTGCATAAATAAAGCATATACACAAATACCGTGTGTGTTGAAGCTAGCGGTAGTTACCCTATTTCGAGCGGTATCAACATAGTTAAGATAATGTGATTTTCTGAGTCTAAATATGTATATAAAGCGTGTATGCTTGAACGTCCTGCGGTATTTCTTCGTCGGAATCCATGAAGAGGCGGCGGCAGGATCGAGCTGTGGTGCTTTGCCGTGGATGCTATGGGGACGTGAGAGATGGGGAGAATAGAAGTGCCGAGAGGTGGAGGTGGTGATGCTCTGCGGTGGATCTATGGGGAGAAGAGAAGTGCCGAGAGGTGGAGGTGGTGGTGGCCCACGATATGTAAATTGGAGAAGAGAGAGCATGGTAATTGGGAAGAGAAGAGAGAGAAGGGTCGGTGGTGGTGCTGTGTATGGGAAATTGAAAAAAGTAAAATATAATAATTAGGGTATGACTAATATAGTTTAACTAAATAAAGTAGGTAATTTTTACATAACATTTTGGCCATGGTATTTAGAAAAATGGTTAATATTAATTTTCACCCCATAATTTAAACCGTATGATGGATGGATGAGACCTAATATTATTTTTCAGTTTTCACTTTGAACCCTATGGTGGATGGAGGAGACTATGGCTGTCAAAATTTACCGAAATAATGATATACCGTACATGCCGTATAGAAAAGTACCGTAAAATAGCGAATATAAAGTATGCCAGAATTTTTGGTAAGGTTTGATATCGTACCGAACTTTTCGATAAGGTAAATGTATAAATTTTCCAAATACCGAGGTATACCGTTATATACTGTACCGTAATAGTATATAATAAAAAAATTGGTATATATCATTGCTTTCGTATATATCAATATATATATGTATAATTATATGTGTATATATATATATATTCAATTTTAATTATACTAAAATAGTTTATTTTTAACAAATGAATTATAGTTAATAAATATTAGTGACATATTACAAAATATGTGAATTTATTTATAATTAAAAATTATAGTTAATAAATATTAGTGACAGATTATAAAATATGTGAGTTTATTAATAATTGAAAAGACATACTAATTCCACATTCTTCGCTTTCACGACGTTTCCCATGAAAGGATAAAGAGTTACCAAGCCTGGCTCACCATTAGTCGGCAGAGGAATTTGGTGGTTTTGAATAATATACCCGAGCTACAGTCTCTTTCCCGCGAGCTTGTTTGAGTTCTATTACATCACTAGCAAAGGATGCCTGGCATACCTCTCGTGGCTCGTGAAACTGCGTAAATCTTCTTCCTATTCTTTCGTTATGGTGAAATTAGGGCATTGATAGACTTTTTTCTAATTGTGTATTGTCTTATTTATTCATATCTGATTACACTTGGAACAGGAATTGCTTGTGCAATTGCAGTTACTCCAGAGGTGCCGATCACATGTGTCGCCAAGATCCTCGAGCGCATTTATCTCCAGAAGAACAAATTGCAGCTGAGGAAAGCCTTTCAATTTACTGCAAGCCTGTTGAATTGTACAACATTCTTCAACGCCGTGCTGTTAGAAATGTAATGTTGTTCAATCTTGCTGCTTCCTCTGGCTCCTGCCAGCTCATGTTATTTATTTTTTGAATCGATTACACTAAAATACACAACCTTTGCACCCATTTCCAAGTTTATCATGACTTTTCATTATGTTAATTTCTGCCATGACTTTGCAGAATCCCCAAATTGGTGTTGTATGTGGATGAATTTAAACGACATCGTTGTGAAATTAAGAAAGAATACAATTTCATTTAAAGGAATACATAGATGTTTGTATGTCAATACTAAACGAAGTTGTATAAAGTCAATAACACTCAACCACAATTTGAGGATTTGTAAAATCATGTCAAAATTGAAAAAAAAAGTTAAAGGGATGTTATTCAAAGTTCATGATAATAAATTTATAAACGACTTTAAGCTTTGTGTATTTTAGCATAAATAACCAAAACATTGATAGTAATTATCATCGTGGATATGATGATGGATTGTCTCCAATGCTTTTTCTAGAGGAATTACTTCATTTTGTATTGGCGTATGAAGAGTGGATTTATATGATAAGTACATATGTCATTGATTATTTTATTTTATCGCTGATATGTGTATTGTTGATTAATTATCTAACAGTAATGAATATTGTTCATTTCATTCAGATTTCTTTCATCAACATGCAATATCTAACTAAAGGCAGGTTCTTCTGCAGCCATCCTTTCTCCAGAGATGTTTATGGTACAATATACAAGCAAAACACAAGAAAAGGTAGAATGTCATAAGTTTTTTGGCATGGGACTAATTTTAAAATTCTTAGCAGCCATGAGATGTTAGGAAATGCTAGCACCATCCATTAATTTATGCAGTCCAAATAAAATGGGATCTTTTAACCCTACGGATTTTCACTAATGGGATTTTCCTCTTTGACTTGTCCATGCTCTTAGCCTCTTACTGCAGATTTAGGAAGCACTGAGAACCATTTATGTTGTATCAGTGAGAAATAATGTTTCTTTTTATTTTTAGGTGCTTTTGTTTCTTGTTTCTTTTTGAATTTTACCTCTCTCTTTACTAGATGGTCATTTTGTAAAAACTATGAAGTATTGGATCCTCTGATGAAGAAACTATTATATTGCCGCTTTCCTTGGCTCTGGCTTCTAATTCCTAGATTATTCCTTAATAAATAATAAGCATCATATAGATTCGTTGAATTTTTTTTATATCTGTTTCTTGGACTTGCTAGACTTTTTTGTAATTATTAATTTATTATATATATATATATATTTTCATGTTACTGATTGAACTGGAAGGTTCATCATATGTGCAATCTTGATATATTTCCAGAATCTGCAATATAGCACTCCCTCAACTATTACTTACCACTAACAATTCATTAACTGCCTAATTTATTTTTCTTCACTCTTTATTCAGGTCTCCCCACATTCTTGATATTTGACATATGTGCTGCATATGTCTTCGCTCAATTTGTGTTACTGATTTAGTTTGCATGTGTATTTCTTTGTTCGTAGGATTCAAATGACAATCTCCCTTCCATCATCTGTAAATGATGAATCTCAAATTCAAAGTCTGTTTCCTTTGTGCATAATGTTGGCAAGACCCGTATATAGTCCTGCAGTTGTAGAGGTAGTGATGAGTTCTGTTCATTTCATTGGGTTCTCTGCATATTTTTCCTTCACTTGCTCTCTTTCTATTTCTGATTCCTCATGATGCAGGATTCTGCAGTTTATCAATTCAGTCGAGAATGTATATTGACTAAATGTACCAGAAATGATGCAATGAATCCAGATGAAGCAAAGTTTATTCTTCCCGAGATTAATAAATTATCAGCTGAAGTCAAATTGGGATCTCTTTCGATTTTGTTTGTTAGCTGTGGTATGCTTTTTCCATACTTAAGTGTCTCCATTGACGGATACAATGTTTGCAAATTTTTAATGCTTTGCTGCTATATTTTAGCTGAACGTTTTGAGGAGCATCTGGATGCCCCATCATTTCCAGGTGAGTTGGAATATGTTGTATTATTTCTAATGTTAGACTGGGCTACTTCTTTTAATCATAACTACTTAATTCTAAGAGAGGGCTCCAGTATTGTATATGCATCTCCACTGTAGCCTGTAGGAACTGGTATCTGGTGTTCATTCCAAATACTAAACAAAAAATCCTGATAAATCAATTGGAAAACAGACTATTTATTTGATCTTATTGTCAGATTCAGGAAATTGTTTCATTTGAAAAGGGAATATCAGGCTATCTTATCTTACTTGGTCACTGAAAATTGTTGATCTATTTAGCATGCTCCTTAGGTTCTTTTAGAAGTACGTAATACTCCCTCATTTCCTTTCGATACGTTCCCCAAATTTGGATCTGTGACATTTATGGACGCTACCATATTACATTCCCCAAATTTGGACCTGTGACATTTATGGACGCTACAGTGGGGCCCCGGCTCCACTCAGAATTACCCCACTAATATGGGACACTTTCTCTGCTCACTTACAAATATAATATCAGTTTTCATTAAAAGATTTTATTATTTTTTATATGTTGCGCCCACTTTTATTTTAGGCTGTCTTATGACCATTTTGAAGCTATTATATCTTGATATTATTTGTTAAACATTAGTGCTGCCTTTGAGCAAAGTGGTGCTCAATGGAGAGAACATTTTGAGTTCATAACATAATGTTGATTTTATCATGATTTTCACATTCACTCTAGATTGTTTTTGACCTTTCCAAGTTCGACTTTTGAGTAAGAATGTCATGAAAACTATTAGCTACCTCTACTTACTGCATTTAGGTGTCTCCTTTTAAAATTTAAATTAATTACCAAAGTATTGAGAAAACTTTTAAGGAGGTGATTGGTTGTGTGGAATGGAATAAAGATAGGAATTGAATGAAGTAGCTAATGAAATGGAGTGAAAATCATGTTCCATTCCTTTGCTTGCTACACATATAAGGAATACGGATAAGGAATACGGATAGAATGAAAGGACTATTTCTTTCTTAAATCTATTTTTATGATTGATGGCTAAGAATAAAGTGCATGAATGAATTATATTTGTATTATATTACAAAGTCATATTTTTATATTGCAAGTAGGGGTGGAAGTTGGTGCGCTTAAAATAACCTAACCGCTATTTATGGTTATCCGCAACCGTTTTGATCAAAATATATTATCTGTAATTGATCCACCATAGTAATTTTGGTTGTTTAGTCATGATTATCCAAATATCCCAAATAATTGAAAATTAAAAAAAATAAACATGAACTATATTTCAATGTTTTTATTTTCAAATTTCCAATACATATGGAGTAATTATTAAAAATAAAAATATGTCTATATAAATAAAATATGATTATTAAAAATAAAAATATGTATATGAAAAAGTATATAAAAAATGAATTTTATTTTGTTTAGAAAAGGAAAAAATTATATAAGGATTTGTAATGGTGAATAAATGACTATTCCTACTTCTAAAGGATCCATATTATAAAGGGAAATAAACAAATGAATGGAATGGAATGAAAGAAGGAACATTTCATTCCCCATTCCATCCAACCAATCACCCCCTAAGGAGGTGATCTGTATAATGGAATGGGAGACTGAATGAAATGACGATTCTTAACTCCATTCCATTAATTTGTTTGGTTTCATCCTATAATTAGTTAACTCCATTCCATTAATTTGTTTGGTTTCATCCTATAATTAGGACTCACTATTCCATTTGGAATCACCATTCCATTACTTATAAAATATTTATTCAACCCTCAACCTATGGTATTAGTCATTTCTACTTTATATTTTTGTATTATTTTAACAAATTATAAATATATATATTAAATATTTGAAATTTTTTATTTTCAACATAACTAAATTTTTTAATTTTCATTATCTATCCTCTCTCTACATTTTCTCTTTTTATTTTATGTGTTCATCATATTACTTTATAATTTCAAAATAAAATTAAATTTTCACATTAGCTTCCCTACTCCTCTCTTGTGAATGCACACGTAATTGAAAATACTCTTAATACGTTTACTCCAATATGTAGACAGTAACACAATAAAAATACATATAAAAAAGGTAGGAGGGATGGCACTACGTGTGTTGGTAGTGCACAATGATGGATGCCGGTAGTTAGTCGACTACAGAGATATGCGTGTATGACATGCAATGTTGTGAAAAGCCTAAGGCGTAGTTGACACATTTTGCTTAAATGATGCAAGGCTTAAGCCTCAAACTTAAGACAGAGAAAAAAATTATTAAAAGAACAAATACTTAAAATAGAGAAATATGAAACAGAAGTTCAAATTTAATGGAGGTGAAGGTGGAGGGATTTGAGTCGCAACAGTCGCGATTCAGTTGAGTCTTTTTTGTACTTATTTTATTTTAAATTTTTGGGTTCACAACTTCAAATTAGAAATAAATATAGTTGAGCTATTTAATTTTAATTGAAAATTGAGTTTAAAATTTCACAAGGCAGCCTTAATCTGATTTTTTTTAATTGAGGCATATTGCCTCAAAATGCCGTGAGGCGGTGGTGATGAGGCGTAAGCTTCAATTAAGTATTTGAGGCATACATCTTAAGGCGATTATCACCTGAGGTGAATTGGAGTAAGTCTTGAGGCGTAAGCCTCAAAAGTTTTTGGGAAAAGTAGCAAATTAATCCTTATGGTGGACACTCCTATGGCGGATCACCCCTTATGACAAGTTTTTGTTCAAATCAACCCCTAACGTTCAACACTTGTTGTAGTTAGGCCCTCGCTGTTAACGGACTTCTAACGCCGTTAGATTACTCATAGGGGAATTTCATCAAACAGATTATGTGTCACATTGCATGATCTTCTTTTTATCCTTCATCTTACAATATTAATGTCTACACCAAAAGAACACAAGACAATACGAGCATATCGAAGAAGCATTTCATAAAGCATAATGTTAAACAAGACTATGATGGTTGAGTTGAGCTTACTGTTTATCTTCAATACAATTTACCATTACTTTAGTGCTGGATTTATGTGAACTCCCCTCTCATTCTTGTGTAATATGTGAAGATCCTTTGTTATACATTAAAATAAGAAAGCATGTAAGCACAAATCTTAATTAGAAATTTAGAAGTCGCAGCTGCCCCTACCAATAAGCCTAAAAACATCAAGTGTGCAATCTTTCAAATGCAACTTCTCCAATTTATAACTTATCCAAGCTGATAGCTTCCACATACATATATTTCGACGAGTTAGTAGCCTAAGCCAACTTCATTGTTGACTGGGATCTGACATCACATTATCTAGACTAATGAGGATCAATACTTCAAAGTGGACATGCCATGAGCAAGATATTGAAATCACATGTTCATATACAGACATTATTCAAAGAATGAGATCTTAGGCAAGGAAGTTTCCAAAAATTAAGTCCAACCCCAATGACGACATTGTGAGACAATGTCAAAGCTTCAAGTTTCTTTCTACCACGAATTTCAAGAATATCAATGCTAGGCCAAGCATACAAAGTTTACTTGTGGAGTTCTCATGATAGTCTTCAAAATTAAATATAATAGCAACTGACACACAATGATAGTTCTCATAGGGGCATTTCATCAATGACTTCGGTAGCAAATCTTCCCATTAAGTCGCACATAGACAAAGAGCAAGTGACACACAATCTGTTTGATGAAATGACCCTATCAGTCATCTAACGGCGTTCAAAGTCCGTTAACAGCGAGGGCCTAACTGCAACAAATTTTGAATGTTAGGGGTTGGTTTGAACAAAAGCTTGCCATGAGGGGTGATCCGCCATAGGGGTGTCCACCATAAGGGCTAATTTGCTACTTTTCCCAAATTTGTTTAATCCCTCCGTCCCAATAAGGACGACACAAAACTTTTGGGTACGATTATTAAGGAGAGAGTATAAAGTAGTGTAAAAGTGCTAAAGGTGGTAGGGTCCACACCTTTTTTAAGAGATAACTTTTACTATTTTTGGAATGTGTCATTCTTAGTGGGACGTCCCAATAAGAAAATTGTGCCAAGTTTAGTGGGACGGAGGGAGTACAACATTGATGACATAAGGTTGGTAGTGTGTGTGCGTGTATGTGTTGTATGAGTGTGGCAATGCGTATGTGTTAGGTTTGTGCGTAGTAGTGTGTGTGGGTTGGTGAATTTTGGTATTTTTTAAAAACTTTTGTACTCATTGGAACTCCAAAACATAGAGAGGTTGATTAATTATATTTGCTTTTAAAGTGCAACTTATTAATGACGTCGTAGGAACTGTGCACTTCTATCTATCTTTCAATTTCTAGTTGTTCTTTTCGTTAGTCTGATGATTTTTGCATGTGACTATTTTCTGATGATAGCTAATAATGGAGGCAAGTGCTTCCTGGGTAAGATTCCAATGGAGTTACTTCATTTGTCATGGGAAAAGTCTCTGAACTTGAGTGGCGGGGAGAGAGCTGAGATGTTGTTGACCGTTGACTTGCATTCTTGCTTCCTAAAGGTACGTGATCATCATAATTCTTGATTCTATCTTGTGTTGTTTTTGCTGCACAATCTAAATGACGTAAACATCATCATAATGTTTTGTGGTAGAATAGTGAACCTTGATTATAGTTGGTACTATACAATGTGATCTTTCTAAAATTCATGATCTTGATAACCTCACCTAGGATGGTACCTACCTAGCTGCTAGAACATTGGGCAGCTGTGGTATTTTGGTGCCGTGAGAGGATAGTGAAAGTAGTGGATAACATACAAAGAAGACTAGTTAGGAAGCACCAACAAACGACAAAGCTCTTTGTGTTGATACTGTTTTTGTGTTAGTACTCCCGACACCGAGCGTAAGCCCAATCCGAAATAGATCTGTTGAAAGAGAAAGATGCTAAGCTGACGCTATGGTGCTTTAGCTCTCGATCGGTGTATTCATGTAGTTGGTAAATTAATAACAGGTTGTGTGTGGAAACATTGATATGTTGGTTGCTCCTATACCTATAAAAATACTTAGTTTTTATTAGCCAAGTGATATTGAACAAATTGATTGACACAAAAATGCACAAATCACTGTTTTGAGAACAGTTCGCTGGTGAGTTATGTACGGGTCAAAGCAGTATATATAAAATGCAGAATGTAAAGAACACAATCAATTTTAACGTGATTCGGGAAATTCCTTACGTCCACGATCGATGAAAATTAGATCGATGGATCCATTAACCTTGTACTCCTTTCTTATTTAAGTCGAGTACGAGGTATCACTCTCTTATTTATACTAGTACGAGATACACTCTCTTGTTTATACTCACCGAGAACGAGATTGAACCATCCTAGTTTCTTTTTCGTACTTCCCCCTTCTACTCTATTGCAGAGCTTAATACAATGTATAAATATGGAGGATATCTAAAACTAATGGCTTGGAGACTTTATACAAAGATATAGTTCTAGTTGGTGCTTCTCCAGAATTTGAATTTTTGAATACTGGATATGACAATGAAGCTTTGAAGAATTCTGCAGCGTTTAGGCTCTTTTTCTCTGTAAAATCACACAAATGCGAATATGACTGTTGGTGTTGCCTATATTTTTGGCCGTTGGAGTTAGTCCTACGTTTCATCTGACGTGGCATGTTGAACAAATAGTTGTGATCCATTTAGGCAGATCATTAACTTCCTCCAATTCCAAATATGTAGGATCAACTCAGTTCTCTCAGTTCAAGTCGATACGTCGATCTGTTCATTGACTGGTCGACTCCTTAATCTGCACTTGAGCTGTCCTATCAATCTGCACTTTAGGCAGGTTACATGATCGATGTGCTCATGCTCTTCTGTTGATGCAACACTAAGTGTAGAAACCATATTGATTCTATGACCAGATTGATAGATCGAAACAATAAGGCCTATCTTATGAACCAGATTTGACTTTACATTGTGATCTCCCTTCTAACACTTTGACTAAATAAGATCAATCTATATTGACCAGATCATTACATCGATATGTCATTGCATTGTAGATTAATCTGCAACTAAAACACAGGTGATATCCTAAGGACCAGATCGATGCTTAAAGATCTGTCCTTAATATTTAGATCAACTTATCTACTAATTCAATCTAGACAAGTATAAAACAATAGATCTATCTCCCTATGGACCAGATTGATGAATCGATCTGCTCCTTAACATTTGTATTGATCTGCTTCTATTAAAGCACAAATAAACTAAATATCAATATAAACACTTAAGCACAACACAAGATTTTAATGGTCTCTTGGAGCGATTGAGCTCCCTGTTAAACAAATCATCCAGTTTAATTACTTGCATTGATTTTCTTTAGTTACATATATAATTTACATGTAATCACGCTCAAAAATTGTAAGGATGTTGTTCCTGACATGTATATAGGTGCTTAACCTTAAGTTACCTCATCCTTCAGTTAGGGGAAATCAGTTTGTTGAAATGTGCAAGTTTTACAATGACCTATCCAGCATAATATGATAACTATCTCAGTAGATGTGCATCAAGATACTCATCGCAAGATCATTTGGCATTCCTTCATGGAAGTTATCTCACGAGTCCCAGATCCATAGCCTAGAAAAAAAGATATACTTGATATGTTTTTTACTCGCATTACTCCATTATGATCCCAAGAATTTATCATGTCAATATAAACCATATAACAGAAATGTAAGTGAATAACCAACTGACTGTTTCCATGATAAGATTGGCAATGTTGTTGCAACAAATAGATGAGTTGTTTGAGGAGTTGCTTTGCACCTTTAGAACAGTATAGATAATTGTTTGAGGAGATGCCTAACACACTTTTAGAACATTCATGTATAATAGCTAGAAAACCCACACAAAGATTGTTCAAGCTGAGAAGTAAAAGAGATCTTCAACCCATCTATATACCTTTTTATAACAACGAAATACACTAATTTGTCTCCTAAATGACACAACTTCATGAAATTTGATAGAAACGTAATGAACCCGAAGAAGATGCAATAAATGCACTGATAGGATTCAACTTAGAGAAATCTGCTCAGAGCTGTTGGCCGATTATGAAACTATTATGCAACCACTATATCGGCCAAAAACACCTGTTCGTATATAATTGTCTCCAATAATTGCTAGATAAATAAGTGAATAACATTCCAAGTAGACCATCCACATCCAATAGCAATATTATCAATGGCGGGTGGCGGGAGCTGGCCAAAAAAACTGCCACAAGGGTTACTGCTGATGGCTGGGCAGCCATGGTGCCTAAATGTATGTTATATAAAAAACATTATTTAAGAAATTAAATTTAAATAAATTGTTAAAATAATATATAACAGAATTTCTTAGGGTTTAACTCAATAGCTAAGCCATATAGAAATCGTATCATATAGATAGAGAATTAGGTTGATATTTATTGGAAAACGTATCATATAGATAGAGAATTGGGTCCTCTTCTTGCTTAGCTTTTTTCCTCAAGGTTCAAGGAAATCACACAGTTAGTTTGGTCGTGGCCATCCTTATAATCTCGTTTACTTCTTAATTTTTTGAGGACCCAAATATTTATTGGAAAATATTGCCACATTTGGTTCAAGGTGAGATACGCACCTCTCAAAGTGAGGACTAAAAGGATAAAATATAAGTAATTATGTGTAATGAACTGAATAAGCCTCAAACATATAACATGCTTATAATCATGTTCTACATGTCAATAATTTTATTTGTAAGATTAAATGCTTAAAAAATCTACTGAACATAAATATTCTAGCGTATGCGCAGACTGACACAGACTTGCAATATGTTAACAACAAATAAGCTTGTTTGAGATGTAAAGTCATAATTGTGTACTTGTCATCTGAAATCTCCATTCCAACTAGCTTATTGATATTTCTGAAGATTTCTGAAGATTAATTTGGAATTTTCTTAACCCCCTATTGTGATATCGGCAATGCCAAAGAAATGGAACTTTTAGGGAAATTTCTTGTTATTTTGAATCTTGCTATTCATCATCATTAAAGTTTCGTAAATTAGCCATTCTCATTCTCTCCTTAGTCAAATTTGCTAGTTTCTATTCCTTTCTCCTTTTATGACCTAGTTTCCTTTTCACAGATGGGTTGTTTTGGGGACAACAAGTGCTTTTCGTTTCATAGTACCCGTGCTGAAGTCATGGTATGCTCCACTCCCTCTTAAACAGATAATAAAACTTATCATATCCAGAAAAGCTCCGTTTGATATTTTGGAGGATGATTTGGCATTGATTAATGTTTTTTTTATTATTATTACTTTTTTGGCTATTGCTTTGTGAAAGGCTATGCCACAACAACTCCAAATCCGCATTGCAGCAGAAGAAGTTGGGCTTAAGGAGAGATCTCCTTATGATTCATTCTCATGCGATAACATGACTTCCTCTACTTTACCTCAGATTGTTCGGTAATTTATTTCTCAACCACAATGCAAATGCATAATGAGTATGACAAAACTGCGACTGTTGGTGTTACTCAACTGAATATAAAAGCAATTTGTAGTTTGTCTTGATACCATGCACCGTGGCACATTTCTTTAGGATGCTTTTATTACTTAATTTCTTCCATGCGTTGTGCTCACCGCTGGTGTTTCCCAAAACAAAAGATGCTGATCATACTTAAGTTCTTTTCTCATTTCCTCACACCATTTGGTCAATTGTTTTTTTACACTTGTATGTTAATACTGCAGTTTATCTATTCTCTTGATTGTTGCCATCCAGGTTGAGGACTGGAAATGTTGTTTTCAACTACAAATATTACCATAACAAGTTGCAGAGGACTGAAGGTATTAGCTTGCCATTGCTCAACATGTTTGCAGAAGATGCCTCTGGTTTTTCTACATGCATGATACATGCCTTCGTTATTTAAAAGAATTATTTGTTAGTTCATAATATACATATCCAACCTTGTCTTTTCTTTTGGTTCTTAAGAATGTATTGCATTGCATTACATTCTTTTGAGTATTTCTGTGATTCTAATACCCACATTGGAAAATAAACTACTACATTTCTCTATTCTTTGTTAGATTCATTCTTTCATTGCTGACACTTTTATGTATTTGCTATAAAATGCGTAAAGGAGCAAAATAAAAGTGCACCTCATCGTCGTAAAATTTCCAAATTATGCTGGTAAAAGATGTGTTGCTGCAGGAAATTAGAAAATTTGAGTTGAAATAAATGAAATACTGTTTACTGGCCTAGATATACGGTATAAGGGTCTTAGTATCACTCCAGGGGTGTCAACGGGAGGGTTTTACCCGGACTAGGATCAGTCAAAATCTACTCAAGCATAGAGTAAGAGTACCTGTTGCATTCCAGAACCGGACCCGTTTAGACCTGGTCATGACCGATTTTGAACTGACCCGATCAGTTCGATATGATTCAGGTTCTGGACCGACCCGATCAATATTTTAAATAATTTTTAATTTTTTTCCGATTTTCTTATTTGTAAAATCGTGTTATACACATTTATACGATAATTATAATCATGGATTTTTCATATTTTAAAACATTTTTTTTTATCGATATAGTGTGAAAATCATGGTAACAGATCAATTTTACTGGTTTTAGTCCGAGTCCGACGGTAACAGTTCCGGTTTCGGGTCCATAACCGGAACATTTTTACCAGGTCCAGTTCCAGAACCGGAACTATTTACCGGTTCCGAGCCGGGTAAAACCCACCTATTGACAGCCACTCATTTCATGTCATATGCTCAGATGAATCCTTCTTGTGATATGGCAAATAAGTTGTTGATTGAACATGGTTAAATCTCAATTCTCTGAGCACTTTGTGCTATAAATTAGAAGAAAAATAATCGAGCAAGGTTAGATGGTTTAAATTCCGACTACTTCCTACAAAAAATACACGAATTTGGTAATATGCGATATTGTATAGCAAGTAGCAACCACTGCCTGATGTGCTGAATTACTTCCTTTTTTTACTTTGTAATTCCAGATTTTTCGTGCTGCTCTAGTGTATCCTGATTTAGTAAAACATATATCCAGAAACATTGATTATGTGATTATTCTTGTTATAATTGTTTTGCTTGAACTAGTACCTTTGTTTGAGCTTTGCATATCATTCTTCCTTGTTGCTGCATGCTGACTTATGATATGTGTACGCAGTAACGGAAGACTTTACATGCCCTTTCTGTTTGGTCAAATGTGCAAGCTTTAAGGTATAAGTCACATATGATAGTGTTATTATATCCAAGTGTGAAATGGCTCCAGCCTATGCATTAATTCTGACAGTTTATTTAACAGGGTCTGAGATATCATTTGCCATCGTGTCATGATCTCTTCAACTTCGAATTTTGGGTTGGTAAAGCTAATAACAAGATATCTTACTTTTAATAGCTAAAGAACTATACTTATCCCTGAAGAAATGTATAGGTAACGGAGGAATTTCAAGCTGTCAATGTGTATGTGAAGACCGATACATGGAGATCTGAGGTCAGTAAGCAAGTTGTTTTTCACTGGTAGTTTGCAACTTTTATGATTGACATTAGTTGGGTGTAAATTGTAATAATTCATGGATCTACATTGGGCACTGAGAATCCAAGCCTGCGAAACATATCTTAATGTGTTACTTATTATGGATAAGATTTGAGGATATCTCTATATTGTAGTATGGAACTGGAATAACTTCTATAATATGTTTTCATGCAGATTGTTGCAGCTGGCGTTGATCCTAAGCAACAAACATTTTTCCTTAGGTATGCTTTGGATGGAGTAAATAATTTTAGAATAAGCTGTCTGGGATTTTAAAAGTTAAAATTTGTAAAATAATGTGGGTGCAAAACAGTTCAAAGGTACCACGACGTAGAAAAATGAAGAGCTCACGTCAAAATCCGAAGTATGTACAACCTCTTGTTGTAGATACAGAAATGCCGGGATCTGTCAATGAGCTTGGAGGAAAGACCATTGGTAACTTGTGGAATATATTTCTTGGTTACTATGCTATTTTATTTTTTATGTTCTTTCTTGTGCGTTGATAATTTCATTATTTGGAGTAGTCTTGTTTCTGAATTACATCTAAGCTTGTTCTTCATTTTCTTTCATGCTGAGGTGTAAACGCATTCGTGTTACTCTGAACTTCACGAGTGGCCAGTTCTGGCATTTTCTCCCTAATCCAAGATGATCTGAACAGTACCGTATCCAGAATTGTGCGAATCTAAAATCTTGTGCTTGTTTCATTTTAACCAAAATGAATTAATATATTTGGTTGTCTGTTGGCCATTTGATCCCTTATATTTTTTATAGCCTTCAGGTGAAATAGTGTGTAAGAATTGTAGCACGAGATAACCTGCCAACTTATCCTTAACTGTGGCCAATGGATAATAAGCATAAGAGTTAATCCATTTCAAAAAACTATGGAAATATTTCTTTACAATTATAATGTCAGATAGGTATTCATAAATGGGGATAAACTTTAAAGGAATCTTGCATCTTATCTTTAGTAGGTTTGCAAGAGAGTGCAGACCGTGACACATCAAGTCCCAGAGCTTCATCTGCCACAGCTCATTCGTATGCAGACCCTGAATGTGTCCAGTCATTACCTGTAAACAACATTCCGCCTCCAGCATTACTTCAGTTTGCTAAGACGAGGAAATTATCAGTTGAACGCTCTCATCCTAGGAAGTAAGTTAAGTCTTCAGATTTTAGTTTATAGATACTGAAAAAACTCATAAGTTTCATTTTCACATCCTCTCCTCTATATTTGTCATGATTGTCTTTTGTATTTTGCTATCATGCTTTTGATGTTTTATTATATAAAAGAGTGACTTCTTTTGCGGGTTTTCAAGATCTATAATAGAAGCAATTAGAAAAGTCTTAGATTTCGTCTTGTTATTACTGTATGAAACAGGTTAACAAAATTCTGAGCCAAATTTAACATTTTTGTCAATAGTTGCTTTGAATTTGGTTCTATTATGAACCCTGTACCATTATACCATCTTACATCAAGAGCTGGATGATATTTTCCGCTAGTCTTAATATGTTGACTAATCAAGGGCATACTCCAGAGGTTTAGTTTATCTTCTTTATATTTCTTTATTTATTCCTTGAAATTTATCCTACTGAAAGGAGTTCAGATCTCTTAGTCATAAATGGCCAGATCTCTTACCTCACTATATTTACTGGAGAAGTAGTATGACCACTGACTGATCATTTTATTATATTTGCTTTGTTGGCTACAGTCGTGCACTCTTGCAGAAGCGGCAGTTCTTTCACTCACATAGAGCGCAAGTGAGTGTTACAATTATATTCATATCATATCACTGTTTGTTTCTACCCACATTGTAATGCAGTAAAGGTCTATTTGGTTCAGAATTCAAGAGAACTTTTCCATAAACCTCTCTTGCTTCATCTTTAATATTTCTATGAAGGGAAAGTTGTTGAGAAATATGCTTCAATTTTTTGGTTTATATATAAGCTGCGTAAGAGTGTGTATTCTTATAAATGCAACATTAGTTTATGATCTAAACTAAAGTTTTCCAAAAAGCTAAGAGAAAAAGGTGGGGTGTTTTTTTGTGGTATCCTGGTATACGTCTACCATTGGTGCTGTACTGCTTTTTGACTTGATTCAGTCACTTCGTTATGTTCTGTCAAATTATTATCTTCCTTGAGGTTGGGTTATGCTCGTCTCTAAGATATCCAGTTTCATATATTTAAAAAATGAATGCTTTGTGAGGAACTATTGTGACATGATATGCTAAGGGAATTGGTAAATCTGAAAGTAATGGTTTTGTACTTATAAAGCCCATGGCCATGGAGCAAGTCCTATCCGATCGTGACAGTGAGGATGAAGTTGATGATGATGTTGCAGATCTTGAAGACCGAAGGGTATGCATTTTCTCTGAAAGATACTGATTAATTGTGCTTAGGATTTTCTGCCTGTAAACTGGTTCAGTTGGCTTAAGTTTGAGGGTTCTGTTGTTTTTCAAAAGGCAAAGCCAGAAGAATAACTGGTAGCTTTTTATTATGAGAAAAATTAGGCTGAAATGCTTTCTAAGTTGTATTAATTTGATCTACTTTGTAGGGTGAGCTTGCCATGTGCTCTCTAGAAACTTATGTAGGTAGAAATCAAACTTACAATTGATGTAGTTCAGAGTCCTCTTCACATGAGTAGAATGAGATCTCCTCCAATACCATTGAAATCTGGACATGAATGTTAAAATAGCATTCATCTCATTTGCTAAATATAATTTATCAGCTTCTCTTTAGTACTATCATATATACCAAAGTAATAAATGCCAAGTATTTTTTTGTTGAGTTGACATTTCTCAACGTGTTATTATTGCCATGGGATGTATTTATTTATTATCACCCTTTAATTTTGTGACCATATAGGCGTAGCATATTTTTCATGGAAGAAACTACCTGTAGAATTTACTGAATGATCAATAAAACTAGGTTTTGAGCATTTATCGAAACTTTCTCTATCGGAAAATGTTAGAAAACTTTTGTATGTTTCTAATCGAGTAAAGAAAAAGTGAGGGCATCAAGATCATATGAAAATATCTTTTGGGCATTAATGCATTTACGTCGAGTAAAATAACAAACTGCCTGGTGGCTCTTAAATTAGCATTACTTTATCCCAACCTTGCTTGATTAAGGTTTTGGTTAAACTGGATTAGTTTCTCAGGAACTGTATCAATTAACTGGCTTTAGAGAACAAGTTCTGACTTTTTTACTTTGGTGTTTTTAATATTTGCAACCCAGGAGAACCATTGTTTCACTTGAAGTCAGTTCTGTTATTCATAAGTCATAACGCATAATGCAAAATATTCAAGTCAACCAGATGGGTTAAAATCCAATTTCATCGCATCATAATATATTACACTGAACTGGTTGAACTATTGAACAATAGAATGCTCTATTATTTAGAGATTTGTCATGTTGACTTTGCAAATAATTGCCTGACGTGGAGCAGATGCTGGATGATTTTGTGGATGTCACAAAAGATGAGAAGAGGTTGATGCATCTTTGGAACTCTTTTGTTAGAAAGCAAAGGTCAGCAATCTGTTTTCTAGCCTTATCCGATTTTCCTGAGGAGATTCTGCTCATAAATCATGTGATACATCATACATGCACGCAAAATGCATGCACAGGATGATAACTTTTATGTCCAGAAAACTTATGTCGCTTTGTCTGCTGGTTTTGTATGATTTGGTTTGCCGTTAATTGTACAGAACTTTAATATTTTATAAAACTTTAGGTTTCAGCGGAGATAAATAGCAGCTATATTTCTCTCCCTGTAATCTAGGATTTATATGTAGTATCAGTGAAATACATCAGCAAGATTGATAATTTGTTTTATTGACTATGACATCTATTGTTTAAATGGTAACTTCTTTCATGCTGCAGGGTATTGGCTGATGGTCATATTCCTTGGGCTTGCGAGGCCTTCTCCAAATTGTATAGACATGATCTTCTTCAGACACCAGCATTGCTTTGGTAGCTTCTTCTACTCAGCAAAATTATCCTTATTCCATTTAGTGATGGTCATCTGTAACGACAATTCTATTTCATGACTTAATGGCAATACTTTTCTCTTATGGATTTCTAAGTTACTAAATACCGGGTTTCCACTTGCGTCTTTTGTCAGTTGAATTCAATTTCTTATGTGTTTTTTTTCTGTAGGTGCTGGAGATTATTTATGATCAAACTCTGGAATCATGGTCTTCTTGATGCTCGTACAATGAACAGTTGCAATATAATTTTTGAGCAAGCGCAAGGCGCAGGTGTAGACGCCTATGCAGACCCAGACCCATGATATATATACATTCTTTTAACAGAGATGCAATCTGTGACTCACCCTTATCTTATTATGCACATTTCAGTTGTTTACATTCGTCTTCTTACTGCTAAATATAGTCCTGATCGAATTCTAAGAAAATACTTCCTCCAATCAAGAATTTGTTTTCCACTTTGACCTACATTTAAAAAAATTAATTTGACTTAGAGTGTAGTGTATTGAGTGGACTTTGAGTCTCATTTGATTTATTGTATTCAAGAGTTATGTATAAATTAGAGGGGTCAACTTTATAAAGAAAGATTAAAATGAATTGGATAGCAATTTCATGGCCGTAATTGTTAGCAAATTCGTGGGCTTAGGAGTATCTATTTTGTAACCTACAAAAATATTAAATCTTTTGTAATTTTATTCTATGTACTACGACATTTATACCATCCATACATGGATGAACAACATCCAGCGGTAGCAGTATGGATAATAGATTTCTATGAAGTGTATATGATTCTTTTATTATTCATTTTTTTAGAAAATGAATGTTACTCTATGAATGAATAGTGTCTGGTGAAGTTTTAAGTGAGTTTTGAAGATTGAATCCTTGTCCAATTTTCAATATAAAGTCACGAGTTTTCTCTTTTATGGTGTTTTTTATTGTAAGATGTCACCACTCAATTAGTAATGACATATTAAAATTTGGGGGAAATTATAGAATAGTCACTTTAATACATAATAGGTAAAATATAGTTTTTTGCCTGAATTTTGAGATAGTGTTTAATTTATGGCCTGAACTTTTAAAAATGTTCAGAAATGTATAAATCATGACACAATTTAAAAATTGAATATAAAAATAATATTTATAATATTTTTATTAAAGAAAATAAATAAATCATTAATATTTAAAAATAAAAAACTCTTTAAATTCAAAGTCATCATAATCAAAGTATTTAAAAAATAATCAAGTCCACCTTCCATCCATTTACACTAAATTTTTAAATTTATCTTTAAAATGTATGAATATTTAATTCAAAATATTAATTTTTCAGTCTATTAAATAAGAATTTCAATTTACAAAGATGAGACCTATAATATGTAGGGGTGTAATTGAATCAAACTGAACCGAATATTGTCGTGCTTGAATTCGTCTCGTTTGAAAATTTAAGTTCGATTCAAGCTTGGTTCAAGTTTTGATAACTAAGTTCGAATTTTGTTCGATAAATAAAAATCGAGTTCAAGTTCGTTTATTATTTGATTTAATAGTAATTGAACTCGAACTTGACTTGAGTTCGTTAAATATTCGAGTCGAGTTTATTAAAAAATCTGTTTATTAAATTATTATGTTAATATATATATATATATATATATTATTTTGATAAGTTTATGAAATAGTTCTTATAGAATCTTCGTGAACTATTTGAAACTCGACACATTTTTAAAGTGCGTGTACAAGCTCGTTAACAAAGTTCGTGAACTATTCAAAGTTTGGTTTGTTAAAACTATATTCCAAACTTGGCTTGTTTTTAGATAATAATAATTTATTTAAATTTCTTTTCTTTAATAAAAAATATCATAAACACTATTTTTATATTCAAATTTTCACTTGTGCCATGATTTATACATTTTCCTAAAGTACATGCTATTTTAAACATTTTTGAAAGTTCATGCCATAAACTGAACACTACCTTAAAGTTCAGGCCATAAACTATAATTTACCCAACATAATATATCACCTCTATAGAAATGCTTTTTCTAGTTTCTTTTAATTTTTGGCTAAAACTTTATGTTTTCGTGAGAAGACCGACGTGTTCATAAGAGGAGAGAAATCAGTTGTCAGAGTTACGTGGGGCACCGAGGAATCATAAGTTGAATTAAAATCTTGAATTTTGAGAGATCTAAAATCATAAGAACTAAACATTCTTCAACTTGTAATAAAACGGATAGCTATAATATTTTGGCTGTTTTCTTTAAAATATGATACTCTTGATCATATTTCAACCAATCAAGATCTCTAGTGGTGCAGAGCTTGAGTCGGGAGTCCATTGCATGATATTTGGACTCTTTGATGTGATGAAAATTAGCAGGCGCGTGAATAATCTCACGTTATTAGTACAAGAGCTGGTACTCAACACTAGTTCGAACTATGTTTAGGACTCACTTTGACATCTATAACATTAAATTGCTCTATTGGTGATCTCGAAAAAGCCTTTGTTGTCTTAATGGAAGGGAGGTGTCCTGATATAGATAGGAGGGCATGCGGTAGTATATTGAGCATCCTTATCTGCATAAAGATGGAAAGTAGAAGTCTCTATGTAGTCTATTGGCTTGTATGGGGTGTGAGGAAGGGAAGGTGTTTGCGTCCCTGTTCGCTCTCAAGATTGTGAGTTGTGCATCGAGGAGGAGGTGAATCTTCCGGTGTTGGCTCTTTGGTGGGGTCGGCAAATTGGAGTGAGGTTTCTGAGTGGTTGATGCAGGTTGAATTTGGTTGGGACGTGGTGGTTCCATCTAGTTAGGATTTGAACGACCTGCTTCAATCGATCACTTGCGTTTGATTGGGTCAGTGATGCGATCGAGCCGTACAGTCAAGAGTTCCATGAAAAAATGCAGTTGATGGTGATTGTAGAAAGCGAGAGGAAGAACGTGCTAAAGAGTTTCTGAATTCGAGGGAGAAAAACAGATTTACTTTATTACTTACACCATAAGATATTCGATTATCATCTCAATACAAAGTAAGAATACGGTTATTTTTATAATGATGAAATTTTATTGAAAGAACTTACTTTCGTGCAGATATTTCAAATAAAAATATGTAATTATAATTTGCAGATAAAACATATAATTTATACATCAAATACGATAAATATGAATGTGGAAAACGAATTTTAGGCTTGCTCATACGAAAATTCATTCATTTCGCCGTAGTAATCGAAATGATGCTGACATATATAATTTGAAACTCCACTGTCTGAATTACGAACAACAGTTCTTCATCTGAATCTCTACCATCTTAATTATGAACGGAATTTCAACCTTTGGAGACTTCTAATCTATGACCCACCTACAATTTGTATATTGTGTGGGCGATATTCAAACGAACTTTTACTATAGAGGTAGTGACTGATTTCTATTGTAAGGTGTTTGGTACCAGGAAGAGCAGGTTTGGTGTATAAAGTGGAATACACCAAACCCAAACTTTTCTTGGTTGCCTTGAATAGCAAGGTCAAGAGGAACTCTTTAGGATAGCATGTCAACGTCTCAGTGTAAGAGAAAGGTTGATCTCCTTAGATAAACACTCAATATCAAAGTGATGTTCTGATCTTAACTAGGTCGACTAGCACCTCGATGATGCATGTCCGGTTGTTGATAATGTCAGGTCTTGTGCGGAAGCGGTGATTTATTGATTGCTCTTATAATTTGAAAATATTCTTTTAATTAATCAAGTGTCTTAAGACGTTGATTAAGACACAATGCGCAACTTGCTCTGAAATATAAAGCAGGTCAATGCAATAAATAAATACATAATGTAAGAACATAAGAAATTTAACGTGGTTAGGGAAACCTCTTAAGTCCACGGTTGATCAAAGCTAGATCGATAAATCTCTTAACCTTGGATTCCTTTCTTGTTTATCATCACTGAGTACAAGCTCAGTCTCCCTTATTTATACTCGCCGAGAACGAGATTACAATTCTGTAATTTATCCTTGTCGAGAATAAGTTACGTTCTACTAATTTTAGATTCATTCTTTCATTTCTTCTTTATTACACAACTTAATACAAGAATAACTATGGAGGAAGATTTAGAACCAATGGCTTAAAGGCTTCAAACAATTATATAGTTCTAGAGGGTTTTCTCCACAATCTATGAATCATCTCTGAATGACTAAGGAATATATATGATTTGCTCAAGTGTTGGTTTCTTACAATAAATTTGTATTTTTGCAGCGTTTTTCTCTTGCATTTTCTGGAAATCTTCTTACTGAATTATGGAGAATGACTAAAGTATTTATAGCCCCCTATTTTGAAAACTAGTTGTTGCACCTACATTGAATGCAAATATGATTGTTGGTGTTGACTGTACTTCAAGCCTTTTGAGTTTGTTCTACATGTCATCTAACGTGTCATCCGATATGACATGTTGGACAGGTGGTCTGTGATCCATTTAGACAGATTTTTACCTTCATCTAATCTGGATGACTAGCTCACTGGAACTTCATGTATGGTCGATATGTTGATATACACTTGGGCAGGTTGACTCCAAATATAGCACTCGAGTAGTCTCCTCTTCATCTTCTTTGAGCTTATCGACTAATATATGAACATGTCACGTCGATCTCTATTGATATGCTCCTAAGCAGGTTATGTTGGGAACCCCACAAGTTTAATGTTTTGATGATGATATTTTCAAATCAACCCAAAGAATTATGCACATGATGATGTGTTAACCTGATAGAACATAGGTCGAAGAATGCACTTAGGTAAGGTTGATCAAAATGTAAAGGACAAGTCAAGAATATCAACATGGTACTATATGATTAACCTTACATGCTTGTTTTAGTGACATGATAATGTTGTATACTTAGTATTTTATTGAGTTGTACTTAGCAAGGTCGATCACAATGTAAATGACATGTTTATATAACAACATGACCTTATTATCTTGCTTAGCAGTCTATAAGAGTTTGACCCAAGTGTAAAGGCAAGTTGACTTTATCGACATGATCTATAAGATCAACTCACTCTTTATTTGGGTCAACTCATGAAAACATTACAAGGATTATCCTGCTAAATTATCTAGCATGGTCAATTGGCCTTTACCAAAGAATGTCAAACAGTTGAAAGGTTCAATTGGCCTCACTGCCTATTATAGGAAATTTGTTCAAAATAATGGTTCTATCAGCAAACCCCTTACAAAATTACTTAAAAATAATAATTTTAAATGGGGATCTGCAAAAACTATTTCTTTCTAAGCCCTTAAACATGATATAGTTGTAGCTCTAGTCCTAGCATTTCCTGATTTTGACAAGCCTTTTGTAATTGAGACAGATGCCAGTGGATCGGGTATTGGAGCAGTTCTTATGTAGTTTGGAAAGACTATTACCTTCCGCAGTAAAAGTTTGTGCCCTAAGAATCAATCGTTTTTTATTTATGAGAGAGAATTTCTATATGTTTTGTTGGTTGTCCAGAAATGGAGGTCTTATATCCAACAACAACGTTTTGTGATCAAGAAAGACGAACAAGCTCTTAAATATCTTTGGATCAAAAGGAGATGAATCATACGCAAAAAAAGTGGCTTACTAAGTTGTTGAGTTTGAACTATTAGATACAGTATAAAAAGGGCTCGGATAACAAGGTTGCAGATGCTCTATCTAGGTATAAATCTTCACTCCTTATTTATGATGCACTTACTACAACTTCTCCTACTTCAGCCCAGAAAGTCATCGGAAACTATACTCTTGATCATTTCTTTTCTAAGATCTTGTAAGCTAAACTCATTAATGTTTTAGTCTATCCTGAATTCCTATTCTCTGATGGACTTATGCGATACACAAATAGGAATGAGGTAGGAAATGACCCAAAACTGAGGGAATTACTCCTATCAGTTAAACATGACTCATCTTTTGGGGGTCGCTATAGAATTCAAGGTACTTACATGAGACTTAAAAGAATATTTTATTGGCCTAATATGAAAAAGGATGTTGTGGAGATGGTTAAGGGTTGTGATGTTTGTCAGTGGAACAAGGCCGACTCTGGTCTCTATCCGGGTTTACTTCAGCCTCTACCCGTTCCTAGTCAGACATTGACTCATATTTCTATTAATTTTGTGGAAGACTTCCCAAATCTGGGGGAAAGAATGTTATTCTAGTTGTGGTGGACAATTTTACCAAGTACAATCATTTCTGGGGGCATTATCTCATCCATTCTCTGCTCAAACCGTGGTTAAACTATTCTTGGACTTCATTTATAAATTACATGGCCAGCCGGTTAGTATCATTACATATAGAGACAATATTTTTATCAGCTCATTCTGGAAAGAGCTCTTTAAATTAATGGAAGTTCAGTTAAACATGTCTACTTCCTGTTAGGGTTTGTATATCTCAAAACATGCTTAATGCTTAGACGTTATAACAGACTTATTTTTGATTCTATTTAATGAGAATAAATGTTTCTATCATTGGTTTGTGATTTATTTTCTATGATTATTTAATTGCAAACAAATCTTTTTTCTATAATTGTAGACTATGTCTTAAACCCAGAACTAATTAGTGGTGACCTTACGGCATGGGAAGACTCCTTACGAGCTATTCAACAACACGAAACCTCGTCTTAAATATTTTTACACTTTCAGTTGAAACAATTGACGGCAAGGCTGATCCTGAAATTTTTATAGGATATTCCGAGGTTAGCAAAGCATATCGTATTTTAAATAAGAGGACTCATATTGTGGAATTAACAGCTCATATGATTTTTTATTAGTCTATTTGTGAGTATAGAGATCCAGATCAATCATTAGATTACTCATCAAGCTTGACAACTAACTTAATTAAAGAACTCCACAAAATAATTTTTAGAAAACATTCTTATTTGGAGTCCAACTAATCAGTTTGATTAAGATGATCAACCTGTTGCAGAAGCATGTCAGCAAGGGGGAATAGATCAAGGGGGAACAGGCCAAGAATGAAATCCACATCCTCCTCAACCTAAACCAATCAAAGATCAACCAATTCCACGATGGAAATCTATAGCGACCTCTCTAAACTCAACATTAACCTTGAAGAAGATAATCTTTTCCATGTTTCACCTATAGCTCATCTAGAATGTGAGAAACCTGACTATGAATCCGAACCCGAAGTATCCAAGGAAAAAATGACTCGAAGCAGAAATTGGATAGATGTAGCCCTATCAACCTCATTGTTGGGAACCCTTCAGATCGCGTAACAACATGAAGGATGCATGGTGAAAGTGAACTACTTAGCTTCTATCGTTCTCACATCGAGCCCGAAGATTCATACAAAGTCCTACAAGATGCAGTCTGGACACTTGTCATGTAAGAGAAGCTCAATTAGTTCAAGTGCAATCAAGTTTGGTGTTTGGTAGACCACCCAAAGCATCAAGGAGTCATCAATGTCAAATAGATAGTCAAAACAAAGAGATGAAATAGGAGAAGTTGTGAGAAACAAAGCAAGGTTAGTTGCAAGAGGTTACTCCATCAAGATGGAATTAACTTCGATGAAACGTTCGCACCAGTCGTTCGCTTGGAAGCCATCAGATTATTCCTAGCTTATGTTGTTTATCAAACATTCAAAGTGTTCCAAATGGATGTTAAAAGCGCCTTTCTCAACGAAATTCTTGAATAAGAAGTTTACGTGGAACAACTTCCTGGATTTGAAGGAGATCAAAACAAAGTTTACATACTATCTAAAGCACTATATGGATTAAAACAAGCTCCATGAGTTTGGTATGAGACGTTATCAACCTTATTCAATCTGGATTCAAGAGATGATCAGTCGACAAAACTCTATTCACCATCTAAATGAAAGACCATATCTTTATAGTACAAATTTATGTTTATGATTTAATTTTTGGATCTCAATCTCAATATCTATCTAACAAATTCAGTAAGCTCATGCAAAGGAAATATAAAATGTCTTTGATGGGATAAATGAACTTCTTTTAAGAATTTTTGGTCAAACAATCTTCCCAAGGCATATTTATTAACCAATGCAAGTACGTGAAGGAGCACACTACTAAATTTGGAGTTAAGGATAGCAAGCCTATCAACATTCCAATGAAAACAAATGGAAAGATTGACCCAGATCCAGAAGACAAACTTGCCAACATTAACGTAATATCGTGGTATCATTGGGTCTTTACTTTATTTAACTGCAGATCAACATGATATTGCCTTTGCAGTTGATGTTTGTTCCAAATATCAAGCTAATTCAAACGAGTCACATATGAAAACAACTAAGAAAATGCAAACTTAGGTTTATGACACCCTTGTGATTATAATATTGAACTAAATGGATATTCATATTATGATTATGTATGTTGCAAGCTAGATAGAAAATCAACCTCAGAGACTTGCCAATTTTTGGGTAACAAGTTGGTCTCATGGTTTTCTAAGAAGCACACATCGGTCGCAACCTGAACCACAAAAGCATAATATATGGCTGTTGGAAGTTGTTGTGCTCGTATTTTGCGACTCAAATAGAAGCTCAATGATTATGAGACGTATGTCACCTTGATTCCTATATATTATGATAGCTACAGTGCAATCACTATCACTCAAAATCTCGTTCTTCACAATCGCTACAAACATGAGGATGTTTGCCATCTTTTTATTCGAGACCATGTGGAAAAGAAGAACATCCAGGTCAAAAAGATACATACATATATTCAACTAGTTAATATTCTCACTAAAGCTTTAGTGGAAGAATGATTCAATATGTTGTGTGGAAACTCAATTTATTAAGATTAAATGACCTGGTCAACTACAAACATGTTCAAAATTAGTTAAAATTATTATTATTATTAATTTTTATTTTTTTTGGATGAAGTAAATATATTATAAACATGAAATCATATACAATGTAGGATGGATCACAACTGCCCAAAAGAGGCAAAGCGAAGCTACTAAAAGTTAGAAAACACAAACCAAACAATAAACGATTGATGGATTCGGGATCACAATAGAATCAGATACCTAGCCATCAATCCATTAATGAGGATATAATATCTGACATGAAAAATATCATATCAAAACAACCCCTTATGTGAATGACGCCACTAAGAGAGAACAAGGCCGGGGTCTCGACATTAAGTTCCATAGTTAGGATGTGAACAGGCGAATCTCACCATTGTACCAAACTAGGATGAAATAAGTAGTTAAGAACCATATATACCCTGGTTTTGATAAAATGAACCACTTCAGTTGGAGTAGTCCGGATGTCGTCGAAAATAGCCCGATTACGAGCTTGCCAAATGTGGTAAACTGTTGCCAATAAGCCAAGCCATTTGGCTCTGTAATGAACTAGTGGCCTATTATGGTCTTTCTTGATCCATTTGGCAGCACTAAGTAAGGTTGTGGACCTTTGTGGAATGAGTAGCCAGTTGCGAATCGCCGACCAGATTTGGTGCGAGAATGCACATACAAAAAATAGATGGCTTGATGACTCCAGGTTTGTATAGAATGGGCAGGAGAAATCGATATCGAGGTAATGGAGACGGTCCTTGGTGAGGAGTATTTCTTGAAAGGCCAACCATGCCATGAAGGAAAATTTTTGTGGGATAAACGTCCGCCATATGGCCCTTTTTCATGGTTGAATTCGATCTTTGGGTCTCAAGAGCTCATACACAACTGCACTGCTCAGACCTTTGTCAGAGCTCGATCCTTGAAGATGTTGTATAACAGCTTCTGGGTCCCCGAGCAAGAGAACTAATTTATCCCGAATGGTTGTAATTCTCTTAAGCAACGATGAGTCCGTTCGCTTAGGGTTCCAGTTCCATATATCGGTCCCTCTCAGGTATACATGGTGGAGCCATTTAATCCATAAGGTGTTGGTTTTGGAGTGAATGTTCCATAGAACTTTGGCAAGGAGGGCCATGTTCCAAATAGAGTTATTTTTAAGCCCAACTCCACCTTCAATTTTAGGAAGGCAAAGGATGTTCCATCTGACCAGCGGCTTGTTTCCTCCCCAAAGAAAAACCCTATAGAGACGGTTGATGTGTTTGAAAACAGCCATCAGGAGAGGGAAAATACGTAACCAAAAGCATTCAACACCTTGGGTAACCGAGCTAATGAGTTCAAGCTTACCCGCATATGAAAGAGTGTTAGGAGACCATGATGAAATGTACGAAGAGATTCGATCAATAAGTGGTGCATAATGTACGACATTCAGTTTTTGCGAAGCAAGAGGGATTCCAAGGTACTTGATAGGGAGGGAACCCTTTGGGCATCCTACTATTGATCGAATTTCATTAAGGTCATCATGGAAAATTCCGGTTGTGAAAAGACTGGATTTTTGTGCATTAATAGCCAAATCCGAATGATGTTGGAAATCTGAAAGAGCCTCCATAATAGTTAGAACAGAGTGAAGATCACCTCGACAAAAGAGCATAAGATCATCCGCAAAAGCAAGGTGAGTGATGCGGTGAGTCCAACATTTCGGGTGGAAATTGAAGTCAGAGTCGGTGGTGCGGGACTTCATGAGCCGGGAAAAATATTCAAGGCATATAATGAAGAGAAAGGGAGACATAGGGTCACCTTGTCGAAGTCCTCTCTTGCCTCGAAAGAATCCGTGGAGACCTCCATTAATGTTGACAGAAAAAAGATGTAGTTGATACGCACTCCATAATCCAAGAAACAAAGGTTGTGGGAAATCCCATCTCAATAAGCACTTGGTTAAGAAACTCCCAGGAGATGGTATCGTAGGCCTTCTGCAAATCAATTTTAAGAAGGCATCTTGGGGAGATACGTTTAAGAGAATAGTGTCGAAGCAGCTCTTGAGCAAGAAAAATGTTATCCGTAATGCTACGCCCCTTGACGAAGGCGGATTGGGCACCATCAATAAGCTTGTCCAACACATTTGCCATACGATCTGATAGAATTTTTGCAATGATTTTGTACGTGACATTGCAGCAAGCAATCGTTCTATAGTGTGCAGGCGAGGTGGCATGGTTCGACTTAGGAATTAAAGCCAAGCTTGTGTGGTTTATTTGTCGGAGCAACTTCCCACTGTGAAAAAAATTCATGAATTGCATTGCAAACATCCGTGCCAACATGGTCCCAACAATTAGTGAAGAAGTCGGAAGAATACCCATCCGGTCCTGGGGCCTTGTTTCGATCGATACTGAAAAGAGCATTCTTGATTTTTGCATTTGTGATGGGCCGACATAGAGTGTTATTCTCTTCTGGATTGAGGATCAGACCATATGACAGAACTGTCGGATCAATGGGCACAATATTGGTAGCTTGGTTCCCAATAATATTTTCAAAATAATGGACGAAAGTGGAAGCCACTTCGCAATGGGAGGAGGTGGGAAGAACCTCATTGTTGGTGATGGCGGCAATAAAGCTCCATTTTTTATTTCTTTTCAGAAGCATGTGAAAGAATTTGGACCCTTTGTCAGCCAAGTTAAGGTGTTGTATCTTGACTTTTTGGGCAATGAACTGTCGTTCTGCTTCAGCTAAAAAAGTTGCTTTCTCTCGTAAGGGACCAAGGGAGGATATAAGAGTTGTGTCGGATGGACAAATGGATAGTGCAGCTTGAGCTGCTTTGAGTTGGTCCGATGCCTCCTTTGCTCGAGTGGAAATATGGCTAAAGTGGTTGGAATTGAGGCGCTTGAGAGCCCTTTCAGCGCACGTAGCTTATAGCAAAGAGTGAACTGTCGGTTACCATCAACTGAGTGCTCCCATGTACTCTGCACTATGTCCATGAATTGTGGGTGTTGGGTCCACATATTGAAAAATTTGAAAGGTCTAGTCCTTTGCCGATACGATGGCTCTACAACCTCAACGGTTGCTGATGAGTGATCTGAGAGATGGCCAGGAGAAAGAAAATTGGCAACGCATCGGACACCTTCTAAGTTCCAATTTGCATTCATTAAAACACGGTCTAGCTTGCACCAAATATGCCCATTAGTCCAAGTAAGATGACATCCAAGTGAGAGACAATCCCCAAATGAATGTTCACAACAAAAGTCTTGGAAATCACAAAGTTCGTAATTGGACAGTGAATTGCCATTCACTTTTTCTTCCGGTTTAAGAACACAGTTTAAATCCCCAAGGACCATCCAAGGCCCGACATTATGAGAAGAAAAATCATGCAGATAACTCCAAAGGTCACGACGGCCAATAATATGCACATACCATGGACAAACGAGCATGAGAATGAAAATCGAGTGATAAGACAAGAGATCTTACAGTTGATGGCTTGATGGTGAGTCCCTTCCACTATAAGGTTAATTTTGGCCGGGTTCCACATGATGGCAATGCGGCCACCATTGCCGCAATTGAAATTGTTAACTTGGTTCCCCGAATGGAGATACGACTTCATGTAAAACTGAAGCAAAGAAATATTGATTTTTGTCTCAAGAAGACAAATAAGATCCGCTTGAGTGTCCCGAACGAATTCAGCAACACCCCATTGTTTCCGGGACTTGTTAAAGCCCCAAATGTTCCACACTGCAATCTTCATTGTGGCTTGGGGGACGATGTCCCCAAGACCGGATCCTTGCCTTTCTTCTTCGTGCGTTTGGTGATGCCTTCAATGGAAATATTGGACAGCTTAGCTATCTCGGTGATCGTGTGATCTTCCTCCGCTAGGATGCTATCGGAGGTGTCACGATCATCATAATGGATCATAATGGCCTTTCCAAGAGAGGTAGGCGACGTAGAACGATGACGAGATAGATCCCGTGAAGGAGATTTGGAGACATTCCTAGGCTTGATCCTAGGAACAGAGATGCATCCAACAGTCGAATCAATAAGGGATGAATCAGTATCCTTAGCAACATCGGCAATGGAGTTGTTAGGCAAATTAGTGTCGTTAGAGCTAGCTTCATGACTCACCTTGAGGTGTGTAGGATTCGATGCAGAAATAGATCTAGGGAACTTGACAACATTTGGTCCATCTTTGGGAATAGCTCTCGCATTAGACGTGGCGGCCCGCCTGGTATATTGCCGAGTGGATGACTTGGATCTTGGTCTACTCCTTTGGATTGAGGGGTCCTTAGAGATCACTGCCCCGACAAGCGAAGTCATAGTGCCCAAATGATTTACAATTTGAACAATATTTTGGAATGTATTCAATCTTCTGCTCATATTCCATGCCGTTTGGGAGGCGCAACGGAATGGCAGCAATTAGCTCAACCTCTGAGTCAATTTCAACAAGGATGCGAGCATGGGAGATGCGTTTCCTCTCCAAAGTATGTTCATCACAACATATTGGTTGCCCAATTTTTGTCCCAATCTTACTCAAGGCGTTGGGGTGCCAACATTCCAGGGGGAGACCGGGCAGCCTCACCCAGGTCGGTATGCGGGTAACTTCCATATCCTTGAAGGTAAACCATTGGGGAATGGACTTGAGAAGCAGAGTACGTCCAAAGGCATTCTGTGGTTTCCCACAAAGCACCCTCAGCATATCCTCATTGTTGGAGAATTTGAACACCATCCAGCCGGACGGGTGCATAAAAACCCGATAATTAGCTTTCCACGTGTCCATAATCCTTAGCACGGCCTTGATTCCAGGGAACTTGTCGGCAAAGAGACCCAAAAGGCAAAATCCCCAATCCTTATGAATATCATACAACTCATCTTCTTCAACGGACAAAACATGATCCTTACTCGGGCGTGAGTGCAGGTTGGACTTACCGGGGGCGAAGTTCATGAGCACTTCGGCAAAGGCACGACGTCCGTTGGGATGGCTGGTCTCAGAACGGTCAGAGCTAGCATTGTCCACATTGGGCATGCCAAAAGAGAATGAGGTATCTGGGGAGGATGGTTCCGTCGGCATGGAAACAGGTTGAGAATTTCCAGGAGCTTCCTCCACATTATGACCGCCAATGGTGGTGTCTATGGTGGTAAGATTCAGGGGGATAAAGTTTGTCTTTTTCTTAACCATGAGGCCAAGGTAAAGTAGCAAAAGGTTGGGGTGCAGTGAGCAAATTGACTAGGTTTGGCAGGAGAAATCTTACCAAAAATGACAAAATATGGTGCAAGCTTGTTACGGGGCAAAACAGTGGCGAAAAGCAGCCCCCAAGGAAGTCACGTGATTCACTTATGAGGGATGGCTGCTAGCTAGTTGGAGAGGACCACCGGAGAGTCGCCGGAGAAACCTCCGTGCAGCCCAGAGGGGCCAAGTCCGGCGATGGGCTTAAGATGCCCGCAAGAACACTCCACAAAACACTGATAGTAAAGCTAGATAAGGGAGGCAGAATGCTGTGAAGCAAGGAAAAAATAAGACTTGACAGGATGAAGAAGAAGAGTATGCACTCTCTAGAGAGAATTTCTAGAGAGAGAGTTCTTGACCCACTATTCAGCTTTCTCTTTCCATTCTATGTAATCAGGTTACAAAATTATTCAGGTATTTCCATAGCAGGTCGATGATGCAACATGTTACAAATATGATATTTATTGTACATCATGTTAGTATTTTTATTAAACCAAGTCCATCTCTCATCATGCCATACTTAGTCACAATCAGGTCGATGAGAAAAGGCCATATAATAATTCTTAAGCTTTCATATATAACCATTGACTAACCTGAACTAGAAGCAGGTTAACACAGGTAACCTGATATCATCAGGCCAGCGCCATTCTGGATTAGGTCAACACAACAAATTAAAGGCAAATTCGGAAGATCAACTGTGTACTTTTCTATTGACCTAATCAAAAAGCAGGCCAACTCTGCTAACCCGGTAACACCACGACATCTCAGTGAAGCCATCCATTAAACTGATCAATCTCATTGAACTCATTTATTAAGGTGGAACTAGATAATAAGTATCATTTTTCTGATCACATTATTTATTTAATATATTGAGTTATATCATTATTCTTTATTGAAAACTACAAACATCGGTAATCCAACCAGTTCATGTCAGAAAATAGTAAGGTGAAAAGACTGACATTAAATACAATGATCACTTTTTACAGTCCTCGACTCGCGCATCGATAAATAGGAAGAAAATGGAGGCGAATGAATACCAAAAGATAGCGCGTACAATTCACGCTCACCAAATTATAGTCAAAGGCAAGAAATCGAAAGTCAAGAGAGAAATCTTGACCCATAGATTTTAATACTATTATTACACTTTTTACTCTTTTCATGTTGACCGTTCATTGCTTTATATATTTGGGCATTTAATTCGTACATTCTCACGCTTTCTTCACCTTCAAAAGTACTTTGCTCAAATTACCATTGTTGTCTTTCTCTAAGTCTCTGCAAATTTCAAACCTTAAATCATAGCTTTAATCTCTCTAAAAAAAAATCATGTCTTCATCCTCTAAACAAAACATACTCTCTTTCACTGAAATGTTTCACATTATCTCTAAAAAATTCTCCCCCAAGCCTTATGTTGTTCTAAAGAACTACGAATTCAAAGATGTGAATATTTTCACAAGAAAATAAGTGAGGTGCCCGAACTCTATTTACCAAGGAAAGTTAGCATGTTCTTTTCTCGTGGATGGAGAACGATGAGGGAAATGCCTCTGTGAAGATATCAACCCATGAGAAAAAAGAAGACGATCATCAAACTCAGTGGCGAAGCCAGAAATTTAGTTCGGGGGGGGTGGGGGGGCTAATTAATTATTTTAATGTATATATATTTTTTGTGGATGATATAGATTAAAATTACAAAAACACCTTACAAATTTTCAAAATCTCAAAGGGGGCATTGCACCCCTTTGCCCCCTGGCTGGCGTCATCCCTGATCGAACTGATGTCTTCAACCTGGTAATTACTAGATTCGACCTCCAAGATGCAGGTAGCTGATAACTACGATTTTTACATGATTTGTTATAGGGTCGAGATTTATGATTCTTAGTTAGTCGGTTTTAGATTTAGTATTTGATTACGAAGATAGTCAATTGCAACATTCAAGTTCGTTGTTTTTTCGTTTATCGTTGTGGATTCGAGTTCTTCCATTCCAGTATATGAATCACGTTTGCTTCCGTTTTATATTCCAAGTTCGATTTTATTATTGAGTTCGTTTATTTGTTTATGCTTTTGTGTTTCTATTTCGTTCATCGATTCTACGTTCTTTTCAATTTCAAATTCCAAGTTACTTTTACTTTCATAACTTTTTCATATTGATTTCAATCTAGTTCTGATTTAGATTGGAATCAATTGTGCTTTTTCAAATCGCCACTCGTTTTCTTTAAATCGCAATTCGTGTTTTATTTAATTCGTAATTTGTTTCTTCGTTTGTCTTTCTTAGTTTAGAATTTATCTTCTTTTGTAATTTATTTTCTCCGCCTAGTTTTAAAATCTCCTAACAATCTTTTACTTGCTTTATTGTTGAACAAAAGATTAAATTGTCTTTTTAAGTCTTCCTTGAGAATACTATTTGGGTTGGCTTATCATTGCTAGACGACCTCGTTAGATTGCGAGCGACTCGAAACAATTTTAGTCAAATTTTGGCGCTGTTGCGGGGGAAGGCTTTAGGCGATTTAATTTATTGTTCTTTTTATTTTATTTTATTTATTATGTTTTCTTCCTTCTTCTATATTGTGGTACGAGTAACTTTTTCGTTTAGTGTTGTGTATGCAAGGTCGTCGTAGTACTAGAAATCCTCTGATGCCCTTCATCGACAACGTACACCGGAAACGTGAGATTTTAGCCACCCTAGAAGAAGACATCGAGCACACTGACGAATTCTCGCTACCGTTACTTTAACTACCCTAGAAGAAGACAGTCAAGTTCAGCGCTACCGTTACTTTAGCTATTGTCATGTCAACTGCAGTCAAGAATTATGAGCTGAAACCGCACCATCAATCCCTACTATCGACTTACCACGGACTCCCAAGTGAGGATGCTCTGACTTTCATCTGAGAATATTGCACGGTGGTGCAAACTTTCCTGCTCTCTCACTGACGGAGGACCAACTCAAGTTGAAGTGTTTTCCATAAACTTTTATCTCTCCCACCCGGATCGCTAACCACATGGGCATCAGTGTGCGAAAAATTCATGTTGAAGTACTACACTCATCCTAAAACTCAAGCGGTATGTACTAAAATAATGAATTTCGCGCAAGCCAATGACGAGCATTTCCATGAAACATGGGAGAGATTTCAAGAGCTGCTACAACAGTATCCTCATCATGAGATGGCACCAGAGATGCTATGTCAATTCTTCTACGACGGTCTACTTCAGACCACGCAAGTCATGGTGGATAGCTCAGCTGGAGGAAACATAGCAGTCAAGACAGCGGAGGAGATGAATGAAATATTTGAAACACTTGCGGTGAGTTCCCAGCATAAATCATCTCAACCTCGACATACGGAAGAAAGTGCAGTGACCGCTAGCCCCGATCTTAAAAAGCAAATGGCGGAGATAATGCGGGAGTTACAAGAATTGAAGATAAACTGACCTCATCCCCATATGTTCAGCAAGTGGCATCTGAGTCATGCGGAATTTGTGGCGATTATGGCCACGTTGTGGAGGGATGCCAGGGAATGGGAAAGATGACACCTGAAGGACAAGCTGAAATTTACGCTGCACAAGGATTCACGCGCCAGCCTCACCCCCCTCAACAAAATTCAGGTTGGAGAAATCAACAAATTTGGGGTGGAAACCACAAACCCAAGGGCAAGGAGCACAAAATTTCCAGAATTTCCCTAATGGACGATCCCAATTTCAGCAACAACAATATTACTAACACCCACAATTTTTTCCACTGCAACAACAACAATTTTATCCCCCATCGAGGCAGCAGCACCCACATCAACCTATTCCTCCCCAAAGATCATCTATTGAGGACAGTTTAGCTGCATTTATACAAGAAAGCAAGAAGGTCCGAGAAGTTAAAGATTCCACAATTAAACGTGTCGAGACAGCTATGGGGGCAGATTTTTGGCATAGTTAACCAATTACAACAAAGCCAGCAAACGGGAAAAATTTTGGGACAAGGTCAACAACCCCATCAAGCTCAAGTTGTTACAGTCCTTAGGAATGGAAGAGCGGTTGAAAAGAAGATGGAGATGTGTTAGAAACCTAAAAAGAAAAACGGACCACCACCTGAAGTGGAGAAAAAGCAATCCAAAGAGGAGCTTCATAAGGCGAGCAATCCATATATCCCGCCGATTCCTTATTCCAACAAGTTAAGGAATGTTAAAAGTGACCAGCAATTCGCAGGTTTATATAAGATGTAATCCAAGGTGACTATGAATGTCCCTCTTCTCAAAGTGATTAAGAATCTCCCCTCCTATGTCAAGTTCTTCAAGGAGCTAATCTCAAAGAAGAAAAAATTCGACGATGAAGAACTAGTCACAATATCTGAAGTAGCTAGTACAATCATGTAGCAACCTTTACCTCTTAAACAGCGCGATCCAGGTAGCTTCGTTATCGATATCACCTTAGGAAACAGTAAGGCAGCACCTGGCATGTTAGACTTACGAGCTGTAATTAATCTCATGTCATATTCCATATTAAAACAATTAAGATTAGGTAAACTGAAACTCACTCGCATGTGCTTGCAATTAGCGGACAGATATGTGAAACACCCTAGAGGCATAATTGAAGATGTTCTAGTGAAGAGAGGTGGTTTGATCGTTCCTGTGGATTTTGTTGTTCTTGAGAAAGGGGATGTGTGTGGAATGGAGTTGAGCATACACTACCTCTAGGAAGACCTTTTATGGCTACCACGAATACCATTATTGATGTTAAAAATAGTACCATTAAAATATATGTCCTTAATGAAGAAATATCTTTTTTCTGCACATGAAAGTCACACTGCACCATCCACTAATTTTATTGATACTTGTTGTTACATAGATACTACTAAATATTTGGTTGATAATTCTACTTTGTAGGATTTTAGTAAAGAGGTCGTTCAAAGGAAAGGCAAGGACACACAAAGAAGGACCAAACAAGTTAAAATTTTCAAGTGTGAACAAGGTCCGACGAGAGGCCAGCTCAGCGGGCATTGTACCTCAATGCCCGTGGAAAAGCAAGCACAAAGAATGGCCGTAAGGCCTGGTCAGCGATCGCTGACTCTGTGTCAGCGCCAGCCAACGCTCAGCGCTCGCCCAGCCCTCGAGCCAACGTCCCACCTTCCACTAGAGCCAACGGTCGCTGACTCCACTTCTCGGCCCACCTCTTCACTGATGTACGCAGAGGCCCTCATGCGCCCAAACACCAGACTTAAACCACATCTCAGCAAGATCAAATCTCAAAAGATCGACCTACTCATTGTCAGAAAAATTCCACCATCAAAGGGTGATGCATCACATGTCAAAAAGGGAAAGATGTCATTTCGAGTAAATTGGCATCGAGTAAAGCCATATATCAAAAATGACTCCATGCCCGAAGTTGTGGAGTCAAACCCCGATTTTTACACTCCTGGTTAATTGAGCTGTCTCGTCAAGCTAGTGACGTAATAGAAGCGCTTCGTGGGAGGCAACCCACGTTATTTACCATTTTATTGCTTTATTTCCTTTCGTGTGAGTGTGTGATTGACTAATCTTTATTTTTTTCCTTTGTTCTTAGTTATTTTTAGATTTTCTTCTCGTGTTTTCGCACCGAATACAGCACTTTAGGGATGTCTTTCTTATCCCTACTCTATAGCTCTTTGCTTTCTGCAATGAGGGCATTGTTCTATATTTGTAGGGGAGGAGGGGTGTCTTTTAAATGCATGCATTCCTCGTCTTTTATTTTAGTGTCTTATTTGTGTAAAATTTTGATTGTTCTTAACCTACTTTGTCTTCATATCTTGTGGTTGAATCAAGTCGTAACATGTGTTTGTGATATGATATGATTTGAAAATCTTGATTAATTTGACTTGATTCGTGTTATGAAACGTAAATGAATGTAGAAATTTGTGGAACATTGTGACCGGATTCTTAATATTAGTAGAATGATCGAAATAGTGATGCATGATGGTATGAATTTATTGATTCGACGGGCTAGTTGTTTAGTGTCACTTATTGTGTTTCATGTTTGTAATGATAATTGAACTTGTCAAGATGTCTCTGCTCTTTTGGAAACCATGAGCACGGGAAACCGCGTGAGGATACATTAGGGAACCCCTAATTGTTCACACCTCACGACAATGACCATATAACTTGACATTGTTCTAATTAACTTCGTGAGATCGTTAAGATAGGAGTATATAAGGATTCTACCCCGCTCTCTTAATCAAAATTCAAATCTATAAAAGAGATGGGTATGGGAAACCACAACAGAAAATCCGAACATTCGGAGTACATACCTAGTGAAGATTGTCCTTAATATTCCTCATGTTGAAAAGAAAAAAAACAAAAGAGAAAGATACGCTAATAAAGTGATGAATAAAAACTCTAGCCGGTTATGTGATCTCGATGTTACCGTTTGCATCATTGTTTTGTTTTGTTCGAATTGATGAGTATCTAGTCTAAGTGGACCACTTACTTCTATGATCTCTATGTGACATGACGAGATGATAGAAAGATTGATTTTGGGAATGATTTAAAGTCTTGTCAAAAATGCATGTCGTGTTAGATTTTTCCTATGGATATTTTAAACTAAGTTATGCTTGAGGACAAGTAAGGTTTTGTGTGTGGAGGGGTTGTTTAGCCTCTTTTTGGTCGTCTATACTCGTATATTCGTCATATTTATTCTTGTAGTTTCCCATTTTGCATGATGTTTCGAGCTCGATTTACGTTTCATTGTATTTGATTACGAAGATAGTCAATTGCAACATTTAAGTTCATTGTTTTTCCGTTCATCGCTGTGGATTCGAGTTCTTCCATTCCAGTATATGAATCACGTTTGCTTCCGTTTTATATTCCGGTTTCGATTTTATTATTGAGTTCGTTTATTTGTTTATGCTTTTGTGTTTCTATTTCGTTCATCGATTCTACGTTCTTTTCGATTTCAAATTCCAAGTTACTTTTACTTTCATAACTCTTTCATATTGCTTTCATAACTCTTTCATATTGCTTTCAATCTAGTTCTGATTTAGATTGGAATCAATTGTCCTTTTTCAAATCACAACTCGTTTTCCTAAAATCGCAATTCATGCTTTCTTTAATTCGCAATTTGTTTCTTTGTTTGTCTTTCTTAGTTTAGAATTTATCTTATTTCGCAATTTATTTTCCCCGCCTAGTTTTAAAACCTCCAAACAATATTCACACATTTTTAAAACCTCGTTGTTTTCTATTTTCCTCCTTGTTCAATTTTTCTATTTTTGCAGATTTTAATTTTCACACATTTTTAATTATCTTATTATCTTCCTAAATTAATAGTTTAGGGCTCATGTTTTAGCTCAGTTTTAATCCTAATGAGCTTTGGGATTAAGATTTTGTTGCTATTTATAAATAACGGTTTCCTCCTTGTAATCTATATCCGAAAAATATAATGAAAACAAATCATGTGTTCTTTTATCTTTCATGATTGTTTGCGTGTGTTTTTGTCAACAAAAAATCGACAATATTATTTTCAGAACTTTTATATAAAATCAAAAACACTCCAAGTAAGAATATTTTTAAAAACTTCAAAGAATTTGATATTCGCAAGAAAGACAATTGAGATGGAAGGGATAATTATCTAATGACCAGGAATGTCAATTGAGTACGGAGAGTATCGATAATAACTATTCATTTTCATATTCGCGAGGGAATATCGTACTCGTTACCTGACCCGTCACTCGCTACAGGTGTGAAAGTCACTCAGGCCTGCTACGACACAGGTACCTGTCATCCGGCGGATACCCGCGAACCCACCACCCATCGGGTACCTGTCATCCACCACTCATTGGATATTCGTTTATACAACATCCACGGGTATAAAATAATTCAAAATTTTATATAAATAAAAAAAGTATAATACAAATTAAATAATAAAGTTAATACTCCATCTGTTTCACTTATTTAGATACATTTTCAATATTAGATTGTTCGAATTATTTAGACACATTTTCTTATTTGATAAATTTTAAAGAACAAATCATGTTCCTCAAAAATCATTACATCTAATTATTGATCTACGTGTCAAAAGCAAATGTGTTTAAATGTAAGTGGGACATAAAGAGTAACATTTTTCAAATCCACATGTTTTATTAGGGTGACCAAAATTTGGTAAAAAACCAAACCGAACCGAAAAATTCGTTTCGATTTTTTTTTCAGTTTGATTTCGATTTTTATTTTTCGATTCGATTTCAATTTTTGTATAAAAAAAAATCAAAATACCGAAAATTGAACTGAAACATATAATTAAATAATTATTTATTTAATATTACTTTTAAATTTATAAATATATATATATTAAATATTACATATTAAATAAATTATTTAATACTTATTTATTTAATACTTTCGATTTCAATTTTTTATTTTTTAACCGAATCGAAAATTTCGGTTTAAGGTTATTTCAGTTCGGTTTATGTTTTACATTTTTTGGTTTGATTTTTATTTTAATTTTTATTTTTTCCGGTTCGGTTACCAAACCGAACCATGCTCACCCCTATTTTTTTCAAAATTAAAATCCACAATTAATAGAGAAAATTATAAAAATATGCTTTATATTGGATATGTAAGTTGGTATTTCGCAGTAATTTTACGAGTGCTTCGCGAATATTTGGTAGATATTTCACGAGTAATTTTCACCGGCATATGGGTTTCGCAAGTATAATAACTATCCATAATCATATTAGGTAACTAAATGAATACTAATTAAAATCTACTCTTATAGGCGTGCGTATGTTGGCCTAGTGCTAGTGAGGGCTAAGGTCTCGAGTTCAAGTCCTCCGTGATGCGGCCATGTAATTTAATGTTATTGTAATCCATTTTTTTTTTTTTTAAATATCTACTCTTATATATCAAATGTTCTCAAATTCACCCCTATTAGAGTCGGATACTCAGAGCATAAATTGTCATTCACACTACAACCTAAAATAACCGAAACATCTCTATCACACTCTTCGACTCCTTATCCCTTGAAAGGAATCAAAATTCTGTCCTAATTGATCGTTATGTAAAATACTCCATTATATGTACAAATTAGGGGTGTCTATTCGGGAATCAAGTATCAGGTATTTTGGGTAATACCCGATACCCGATTTGGTTCGGGTACTCAAATACCCAATTTTTAGATTTTCGGATCGGGGTCGGGTATTGATATTCTAGGATTTTTGGGTTCGGGTAATACCCGATACCCGATCGGCTATTACCCGAAACCCGTATTTTTTATTTATTATTATTATTTATATAATATTATATTTTTAATTTATAATTTAAAATATTTAATAATCTAAATATTTGATTTTTTTAAAATTACCTGATAATATTCGATAAATAATCAAAAATAATTTTTTTTATTAAATCGGGTAATTTCGGACATCCGAATACCCTACCCGAAATACCCAATTCGGGTTCGGGTAGGAAAAAATTAGGATTTTCAAATTCAGATACTCGAAAATTTCGAATAGGGTACCCAACCCGACCCGAATCAAATAGACACCCCTAGTACGAATTATCGACTCTTGTCAAGGAACTTGTTAAGACAAATTGCTATAAAAATTACTGGAGAAATATTAAGTGTTCGTGTTGTAATTACTGTGGACATCTTAGATCATAAAAATGAAATGAAAAGAGAGAATAAATACATATCTATAAAAGGGAAAAAGATAATTTCATTATAGACACAAATAAGCATAAAGGTACACCACAATGTTTGTTCCCACACAGCAAACCGTATTGTTCAAACCCAATGTGTGCAAAATAGATTAAACCTTTTATAAAAAAGAATTACAACTCGGCTCTCCCAGACACCCCACAGATATCACACAATATACACGCACACACAAAAAATCAATGCAAAACAAGAAAAAACCTTTTTGACCAAAATTAACAAACAACATCAGAAGCTTATCATTGGGAAGAATCAATCGGAGTACCGGTCCTCGCCTGTGAAATCCGGTTTGCATATATCGTCACCAAGCGGAGTTGTGTGCTATTAAGCCCCTCCAAATATGGCAAAAATGCTTTCCCCAGCATTATATATATGTCCACGAGACAGAAAACAACAGTCTACAATGAGCCAGAACATAATATGTAAGAGCTCAACATTCTCAACCACGAGCATTGTTACATAGAGAAGTTGGAGTTCCTATTTTATATATATTTTTTTTCTTCTTGGCAAGTAAAAATAAGAGATCAGTCAATTTTACCTTACGGACATCTGCACTCTGATTCCCAAATGCATCAAAAAGAGCAGGCAGAAATGAGGGTAACTGAGCCATCAGTTCCTCTTGAGAGAGCCTTCCCACAAGCTGCAGAGCGGCAAAGTAACATGACATGCTTAGGATGTACTAAACGTATTTTTAAATGCAGGATATGTTTTTTCAAGAAAAATGATTCGCGACAACTAACAAAATTATAATAATGCTTCAGTGATTCACATTATAACTCATAAGAGAATGAATACAATGATTTCAAATTCCATTCACGCAGCTTTCACTTTTCACCCTACTTAGAGATAAGGAATTATTAAAAAGAAATCTATTCAATTTCAAATCCCTTCCACATCCCCCTCCATTAACTCTTCTATAATCTAAAGAGGTTAAAAGGTAACATCTATGATCTCTCTCCTACAATTATTAGCCCTTTCATGTCTCTCATATAAGATTCCATTATTTTAGTCACCAATCACTATATCTAAAACTGCAAAAATCTAAAGAAACTCAGTTGCGAAAACTTTAGTGTTGGGAGGAAAACGAGGGAGAAAGGTTCAGCATGAAAAAAGGGGGTATGGTACTGGCTTACGTATTGATTCAAAAATCAAATATAATAATTCAAGTACTCTTTCCATCCACCACACAAGTCCACTTTTATTTTTGATACAGATTAAGAAATGTTAAAACGTGATTTGGAAAACATTATGCATAATTGTATATGCAACTGTTTTAATTTTCCTTATTACTCTAGGCATCGTTTCCCACAAGTATTAAATAACATTTAGTATAAAATAGATTTTAATATTATTCACATTGAGAAATTAGACTATATTTGGGACGTCCAAAAAGAAAGATGGACTTGTCTGGTGGTACCGGGGAAGTATTGATTGGAAACTTCTACCAAAGATAGTGAATAAAAAGGATTTTTAATCCATCTGTTTTTGCTTAAGAAAAACAAAATGCATCTTTTAAAATGCATCACCAGGTTAATTCCTTCAACTTGCAGAAGAACAAAAATGTATCTTCAAGCAACATTTCATATTTCCTCAAGATATAAGCCATAAACTTCTACTGGCTAGAAGCATGCAGATAAATGTTGGCAGACTAGCATGATTCAGACATCCGTAAGTGGCAATATCACAAGAAAAAGTGACAATGTCAAATAAAACGGACAAGTGACAACAACCCACAACTTTCTTCTAATCATATTCATCAGATAGATTTTGGAAAGTGGATACATCTTTCTAGTTTATACCATAACTCCAACATCTCCTAATAAATTTTACCTTTGTCAAGCAGTTTATGCATGTCACAAGTGTTCTCTCATCTTCAGTGACAAGCAAAGGCACAATAACCTGTAATATTAACACAGTAAAATGTCATGAATTCCAAAATTTATGACATACTCAAATCACATGTATAGAAAATTCCTAAACCGTGGCAACGAGACATAATCAAGAATAAACTTACACTTAGACATCTAAATGGATCATACTGAGACAACACAATCGTTAGGCAATGTTCTGATTCATTGGAGACCTGAATGTAAATGTAGAAGCACAAGTCAGATAGAAGTAAAACTACAAAAAAGAACAGAGCTTGAGGAAATTTATTTACCTTCAAAACATAGTCTTTTGTCACATTAAGCAACTTTTCAATTACAATCTCAACAGAATCTTCCATTGAATCCTTCTGAAAGAAAGAAAAGTATACGTTGATGGTCAGAATTTTGCTATGTATAAATTGAAAACAACAATCAAAACTTTAGATATGACAATAAACCTGATTCTTTAACATCTCAACAATAAGCGTTAGAACCATCTCGCGAATTGATGAGTCAGAATCATCCAGCATTTCAAGAACAGCCGTTAATATCTGATTGAAGTACTGAAAAAGCCATTCATTTAGTAACCAGAAGCGCAATTGTTGTTGGATATTAATCAAACCTATCTGAGTTTTGATGGATTCAACTATGAGGATGCCATAATAGCTCATTCACTGAGTAACTAGAATACTTTTACATGATGTATTGGCCATCGTTATATTTGGCTATTGACATTATAGTTATTGAACCCATTCAGTCCAAGAGTATGTGAAGTTCTTCCAACAATTACCTCTTCAATCAAACATTTTCTTTTAAAACACAACTCATAACAAATAAAAGCAAAATATGAAAGTCAGAAATATTTAAAGCTGATTTAATCTAAAGACCCTAGATTGACTAATAGAAAGTGAGAATATAAACAGGCATTACAAGAAAAAGAAACAACAAGAGCGGCACAATAGCTTACTTACAGGGAAAAGCTTAAAATATATCACATACCTTGCTCCAGACAGAGTGGTCATTAGCGATGGAGATTTCAATCAACTGTTGAAGTGCATGTCGCTTATTTGCTGAAGGACTGTCATCACTCCCATTACAAATCTACCAAAAGTAAAGAAAGCTTAAGAAATAAATGACAAAGACTTCAAACCAACATTCCCACTGACCTCCTTGAATTATTACTTATAATGAAATATGGTACTGGTAGATTGAAACTTGGAAGAGAGAGGCAGGTCTCCAAAACATTAGAAATTTTAAGCTTATAAGGCAAGCAATAATAAGAAAAGCTCACCATATGAAGAATATGGGGAATACTTGGTCCTGTTTCTGTAGAAGTACTCAATTTAAGAGCGGGGAGTTTAGGAAAACTTAGTGCCTGCTCAGGTGAAGGCTCGTTCTCAACCCCAATGTCTCGAGACTTCGACAGATGATCAGATCCAATCAGCCCATTGATGTCCAAACGTGGTGTCAAAGAAACCTCCACATTTGGATTATCAATTGCTGATAATCCCATATTGTCACTAGAGATATTAGATACATATTTCAAATTTCTGTAATTTGAAGTTGTAACATCAGTACTTGAGTTAGCTTCCACCAACTGATGGTGCAAATTCTCCTGGGTATCATCAGATTTTTGGTTTCCAATAGAACCTGTAATGAACGATGCATCTTGAAGAGAGCTCCACTTCCTCCCACTATCACTGTCAATAGATCCAGAAGAGTACCTACCAAACAACTGGCTCTTCTTTGACGATCCGATATAGCCATCCTCAGAAGATGTTCCTACCACATCAGATGGATCATACGAGGACTTTCCACGTCTCTCTTTCTTGCTTTGCACAAAGTTCATGAGTTCTACCTCTATGCGAGGAGTATACTGCTTGAGGGCTCTTCTTAAGGAGTTCTGTTCTTCAACTGATAAGCTAAGAATGAAGTTCAATACTGCCACTGAGTCAAAGCGAGTATAAACAGATATTATGCATGTAATAGCTGCTTCCTTCAGTTTTGTATTTTTGTCATGAACCAGTGGAGTTAATTTTGCAAGCCATAGCTTAAGGATGCCACTATTGGCAGAACCTTCCGAATTTGAAGCATGCTTGTTAAATGAACCAATAGCAAAGTCAATAACAGCTAATTTTGCCTTGGGAGAGCGTTGTTCGTCCAACGAACGCAACAGAGCAGGCAGAAGAGAATCAGTACCATATGTTTTGCCAACAATATCCAGAGTAGTTGAGCAAGGTTGCCTCACTAATTCTTTGGGATCTATCAACCTAGAAAAAACATGGGGTAGAATCCTCTCCATGTAACTTTCAAATGGCTTTCTGCAAGCTGGAATAAGATCTGCAAGAGTTGAAAGGGCCGCTTGTGCAACTTTGTGATGGGGGTCATCCAAGTGCTGGAAAAACAGCTTCATAACCTTCTCAAAACTCTGCATTATCTCTTGAATGCCTCTTGGCCCTTGCTGCAGAAGAGAGCGAATGTAACTAAATGCAGCCACCCGTGCATTCCAATCTGAACTAGAACTAAGCCCCTCACTTAGAGCATCAGTAAGAGAAGCTGGGCTGTCTGAATAACTTGAGAGATCGCCCAGTGGGAGCTGATTGTCATCAAAGCTTCTCCTCCTGCCAGCAGACATTCTCCCAGCAGTGTTTTTCCTTAAAAGTGGACGCTGAAAATTAGGTATGTGGTTACTATGCGGCTCTCTATAGGTAGCATCTCTGTATTGTGTGTCTAAGTATTGCCTATCATGAGAGTTCATATATCGCCTCGACTCCCTATAATCAGAATTTTCTTCCACGTATACTCTATCTTGGACCTTTTCAGGAGCTCTCTTGGCTGAGTAAGAAGATTGCGCAGAGAGAAGCTCACTTCCCATGCTGTTATGATATGATAGTTTACCCGACTCCTTAGAAGCCTGAATTTGTGTGATGATATCAGATAACACCAAGCCTCCATTGCGGTTGTTGCCTTTAGAGAAACCAGACACTGGATCTGTTAACGAATTTGTAAGACTATTTGCAGGAACAGCAAGTGGGAATGGTGGATCACGAGATGATGGAGTGTCAACTCCTGCACTAGGGGCAAGAAAATAAATAGCTAACCATTCACAGTCATTAAATAGAGCTTATCAACTTATCTATCCATTAACAAGCAACTAAATACCAGTATCACAGATAACCAGTATCACATAACATTATATGAATTACAAATTTAAATTGAGAGAACAGAACAAAACTAAGTACCTAGGTCCAAACTGGAGGATCGGCCTTTCTCTGATATATCCAAGCCTCTCAGCATACTTTCTATGGCAGTGACTTTCTGTTTGCTTGAGTGCAATACACTTTCCAGGCTACGCTCTGCACCCTTACCCATAGACTTTGCTTGAGAGAGTAGTAGTCCAGAAGTAAGAGACGTCCCTGAAGATAAACTAGCACTTCTATCCATTGCAACTATTGCAGAAGTCCCATAACCAGGTATGTTTGAAGGTGTGGATGTATGAGAGGAGAATATCGTGTTTGAACTTCTTTCACGAATGGAAGGTGAAGCATGTCTTCTATGCAGTCCTCCATCTTCATCGTTTATTACCTAACACCAACATTCTATCTCAGCCCATACTTTTAACAGCAATGGGAAAGTTTGAACGAAAGCTGGAAAACTCATGTACCCTTTGAACAACAGGATCGAAGGACATAAACAGACGTCGGGAACGATCAGGCCAAGTTTTTGCAAACATCCTGTAACAGGTCCTTGCCATAGATCGTACCTATTGAGCCAAATAAGTTATTAACAAAATTGTACACAAGATTAATGTAAAGTAAAGTGTCTGCAGTAATTGTAAACCTGAGCTGATTTATCAAAAAATAAGAAAGCAGAATAGCAAAGTGACCGACATCCAGATATGAATAAAGAGATACTTCAGGACACAAACCTCACTCATTGCATCAGCCACACAACATCGAATAAGGTCTTCATATAGGTCAGCCGAGCGTTGAATTTCAGGTGCATCAGCCCAATATTCAAGTATAAGAAGCGCATACTCACAACACCTAATTTAAGAAACAGAGGCATTACCACAATGGTGCAAGAAATAGTTCTACAAAGAATAAGAAACCGCTATCGTCATATTTGGTACTCTACAAAGAGCACAAGATAGCAGACCGAGAACCGTGAATAACAGCTTATCACACCTTGCACGGAGTACAGCATTACGGTCATTCTTTGCAGAGTCAACAATCCGAGTAAGTGCACGGGGAACTTTGCAATTGCGTAACATCTATAGATCAAAATATATATCAAATATCACAAAGATCTCGAAATATATCTCAAATATTCAAATAAAAACATTAGAGCATTACTGTTTTTATGCAGTTATCCGCCGACTCTGCAATTACAAGCACTGTTATGACAACAAGCTTGAAAAGGACCTAAATACAGGACCGGTAGTGAGAGGAGAGATTAATTGTATCAATCATCATAATGTGTACTATATTTGTTCTCACCGGAATAAACATCTCAGCACATCCTTCAAAATCTGCCAAGAGATCTTTAGATAAGAAGCACACCAGATGACATGCCTTGAAAATGAAACTTATAAAAGTCAAAAGGATGAATCGACAAAACTTCAGTCAACAATAACATCATTTGTTAGAATTTCAGCTATAATCAATTTAGAAAGTATCAAAGGCAAATAAGTTTTGAGCCTAGGAGCATGCTATTTTCACTCTCCTTCTCCAATGTGATAAAGCCAGCAGCAGTGGGGATCTTCCATAAAGATAAACCAATTTAAGTATATGCCAAAAAGATACCAAACTGCTGCTCAGGGGAAAAAAAAGCATCGACACTGAAGACAAACTTTGAAAAACTTCCACGAAAGAGCTAAAAACAAATTTTGAAAAGAATGCTGTGATAATAATTAGCAACACATCCTGGTCTCATTTATGTAAAAGTGTAATGTAAATATGAACACTCTTAGAGACAGAATAGTCTACTGGATCGCATTGGGGCAAACCTGCTTGACAATGCTAGAACGGCGATCAGATAGTTGTGTGCTCAAAGGACCAACCAGCTGCTTCAGAAGTCCACGGAAACCAGGGTAATCAACTGCACCTGCAAAATCAAACAAAAATATCATAAATGTCTCTGTAAATCACTAAATCCTATTTATAAATAAAGAAAGACTAGACATCATAGTTCATTATAGGCTTTATAAACAATATTATGAAGTTGGCCTCGTAGTATAAACAATTAAATAGTGTTGGTTCCAATACAAGACTGGTTTTGTTAAAAATAATTTGCAAAACATACCTCCAATAACAAGGCCCTCAACTCTCTGCATGGCAGATATACGTACAGACCAATCCTTTTCAGGCACTAAGGTAGAAGCAATCTTCTCAAACTCCCTTATAAGCTCTTTTTCTGAATATACTTTAATAGGTTCAACAGGCTTTTCTGTAACATCACCATCTGCTGCTCATAGTCAAAGGACACAAAAAGATTACAGTCAATGCAGAATGTTGTGATATCTTAAAAGATGACATATAGTAAAAAGGGTTAATTTGGTGTAAAAACAAACTTTACATAAATTTTGGTTTTTCCCATAATCTATCAAAGTTTGTCGTAAATACAGAAACTTTCACATTTTCCTGAATTCCCCACGAAATGAAATTTTAGCAAAATTAAAGATGACATGACATCCATGTTGGTATTACTTCCACATATGACAATTTTTTTGTTACAACATTAAATAAATTTTCAAACCCACGTATAATTTGTTGAACAACACATAAACTTCGCCACTCTAAATTTAGGCAAAATATTTGAATTCTAGTTTCACATTCTGGTTGTACTTATTTTTATTGTCAATATTCAAGTTTAAAGTATATATTCAAAGTTTCAAGATCTAATGTTAGTATATTCATGTGGGTATTAGTTCCACATATGGCGGATTTTTTTTATTCCAGCATTAAATAAATTTCAAACCCATATATAATTTGCAGAACGACGCATAAACTGTGCAACTCTAGATTTAGGGAAATATTTGAACTTTACTTTCATATTGTGGTTGTACTTATTTTTATTGTCAATATTCAAGTTTAAATTATCTATTCAAAGTTTCAAGAACAAATTTGATTTTATGGGAAATTCATGTATGTGTGAAAGATTGTATAATTACAACAAACTTTGATAAACTATCGGAAAAAGTAATAACCAAAATGTTGTTAAAGTTTATGTATTTAGACTAAATTAACTTTAGTTAAACTATCTTGTGCGCTTGAAACTGAAACTGATATTTATGATATCATTTTGGTCCATCCAATATCTCCTTAAATACATTTTATGGCACTACCTTGTTTATATTATAATGCCGTAACCTCAAGCTATTACTTACAAAATTTTAAATTCATAAATAAAACAAAGAACAATAGTTAGACTAGTATAAATTGAGAGAAGCAATAATTTGTATGCTTTGGCAATGAGTACTAACCTCCAAATAGAGAAATCTCGCGTGACATGTTTTTTGCCTTCGGGCTGCTTTTCTTTGTAGTAACTATTGTAGGCTTTGTCTCAGTGGACGAGTAATTGCTCACAATAGAATCCGAAGAGTGAATCTTGGGCTCAATTTTTTCTAATCGGGCATTAATATCTCTTAACTGCAGGTAATGTACGACAAAAGAGCACTGAGAAAGAGTTCATTCAACTATTAAAAAAGATCTATTTCATTCTCTCTTAGGCAGATAAGCAGAACAAATACACAATAAGACCAACATTACCATCAGTGCAGGTAAACGATGCCGGTTCAATTCCTCAAGGAGCTGAGGCCCAGCTTGAGTATACATTTCCTGAGGAAGATTGTAATAAAACAAGGAAAGTGACTCTTTAATACAGGAACATTGCTACTAGGTAAGGAGACAGTCTACAGCAGTAGTACTGTAGTACATATAAGTAATTTTCAATCTGCAACAAATTCCGGAAGTAAGAACTCCAAAATATCACATCAAATATAGAAAATTTAAAGTTGCAGTTCCCATATAGGACTCCTCACACCAGACGTTCTTATATGATTATTCTAAGAGCATATCCAATAGAATATAGATCAAACACCGGTCAATTCAAGATACCACCAACCCATTTAATGCCCAATACTTCTCCAAATTTGGACAAAGAGAGTACGAGAAGATAAATGTTCAAACCACCAAAGTTGCCAGCTAAGGAAAGATCAGTTAAGCAATCTATGTCCATATAAATGTTCATTTCAGAAATTTACAGTAGATCAAAATCATTTTCATTTTACCATATAAAACACAATGCTATTGCTGCCCAACATCTAAAAAGTCATTTTCTACCTCACAAGTAGCTTATGCATCGGTGTTGATTCATAACCGTAGCTTTTTATCAGAATAAAATCTTTAATCTGCCCAATCTAGCCTAAACCAAGGATCAGAAGATGTTCTCTTTTCTCATCCCACTTAGTCACCCATTTTCTACCCTCTAACTAATCACTATTCATGAGAGATATTTATCTCTAAAATGCACAGGCTAACAAATAAGAACAATGGCTCTTGGTTGTGTGCATATCGGCTAGAGCTAGGCAATCAAGCCACAAGCCCCAACTCCATGCAAAAGCTAGTCAAAGGAGGAAGATGACTCCCATCTTACGTATACATCTACGATTGTTTGAGGCTTCGATGTAGGATTGTAACAATCAATCCCTCTTGAGAACCGGACATCACTGACAGGTATGAGGTAACAGCTCACACTCTGGGGAGCCTTTGTAGAGACCCAGGCAGACCCACAAAACTTGGTTCCCAGTGCCATGCAAGCCCTCCACACCACATGCAGTCAGTCCAAATTGATAGGCACTCACGTCAGGAGCACACATTCCACCAAAAAGCTAGCTCAAACATAGAGGATTGACTCCCAACTTACATGCCCATCCAGGATTGCCTGTGGAATGCTAGCTGCTGCCAGCTCCCTTTACTAAGAAAACCCTAACATGACTAAAAATCAACATATTGTGACTTATAGCTTGACCCTTATTGTACTCTCTCCGTCCATGAATTTGCTACCCAGTTTGGCCCGGCACGGTCTTAATAAAATAGTTTGACTTAAGGTGTATTGTGTATTGAGTGGAGTTTGAGTCCCACTTAATTTATTGTATTTAATTAAGTTGTCTGTATAAAGTGGAGAGGCCCAGTTACCAAAAAATGAGAAAAGGAATCGAGTAGTAAATTCGTGAACCGACTAAAATGACAATATAGGAAACAAATTCATGGACGAATGAGGGAGTATAACTTTTGTTAGTTATTTTTCAAGAAAACAATTGTATGATTATCTATATCCAGACTACAGAGAATGAGGAATGTCTACCTTTTTAAAACAAGTGAACAATAAACCACTATGCTAACTGACTGACAAAGCATGCTTTCACTTCGGAAAGATACATGACCTCATCCGTAGTTCCGAGTGTTAATAAAATTATATTTTCATATGCAACTTAATTAGGATATAGAGCTTATTCTAAAGATCCTCATCAGAAAACCATGCAGCACCAGACGACAGCCCAAGCTTGCATATCCCCATGATCGTGAAGCACAATTTTGTCAGTCAAAAACAAGCCCATTCAAAGGCATGGCAAAAAGGAGCAGAGCTGATTCTATAATGTAATGAATAGCATAGCAAGAAATTTATGTGTTCAGACATAACCAACCTAGATAATCCAAAACAAGTCCACCCAACATACAATCTATCTTCCAAATCTAGCAGCATCAATTTACACTTATTTATGCCAACACCTATTAACCATTTAAATTTAATCTTATATAGATATCTCAACTTAAAATAAATTTTCATGCTTTGAAGTTTTAGTGGTGGTGGTAGTAGTGATAGACTTAGAAACAAGTAAGACGAAAGTTGTTATGACTGTTGGTAGTACAGGAGACAAAACAACACACAGCAATTTTCCTAACCTCAACACATGAAATAGCTGCTTCCCTCACGCCAGGGTTTGGATCATTCAACATCTGCAAAATCTGATCCGAGACCAATAGCACATACAGAAATTAATTCTAGTCAAGGTAATCAAATCAAACACAATAACTTAAACTTGTGGTTGTGTAAGCTTTACTCAAAATGTAAACTTGCAACACTAAAAATGGAATGGTTCAACATACAGGAGGAAGAATGGCACGCTGAAGGGGCAATTCTGTCGATGCAAAGAGGCCAATAGCTGCTGTGACTGTGCGAGCAAACTCTTCTCGAACTCTCCAGCTTCTGTGCATCCAGGCATAAGATCCTGCCCTTTCAACAATAATTGTTGGTGAAGAAACCTGCAGTATAATCCACAGTCACAATCTCAGTATGAATCTCATACAATTTATTATACATCCAAGTTCACTCAAAGTGAGCAATTATCAGTAGAGCCTGTTGCCATCATACAAAGTCATATCTGCACATTATAAAAAATCTCTCAAAGAAGCTCCAATTACATACCGCTACTAACCTAATATACGTGATTTTACAAAAAGAACTATCTCTGATTCTGGTTAATATCAAAAAATAAATAAAATATATAAATTGGAACCTAGTAAGGTAATGTATTAACGCATTTCAAAAGAGAATCAAGTCCTTAACCTAAATCACATAAAAATTCAAACAAAGAACACAATGGGGAAGAAGTAATGGATAGATTTAGATAGAAATCTGTGTAACCGAAGCCATCTCAGTAGTAAAACTATCATACTTGTTCGGTTGCTTTCATAGTAGGGAAAGCATACTATGAAAATAGCATCAGACTTTTGACTTTTGAGTGACTAAAATATTTACAGGGACATTGATATAATTAGAGTATTAAACATTTTATACCATGGATATCCCTCCGATAAGATAGAAAATTACAGCCTCTCCTACCTCTTCCCATTGTTTTCAACGAGAATAATGTAGTATAAAACTCATAGGTAAGCTCTTTGTCATTATGGATCTAAATAAAAAGGGCCGTAAACTTTTTAGTCACAAGAATGAGTAATAAACAGAAGAAATAAGGCGTCACTTAACATTGCAAAGAAAAAAAAAAGTATCTCCTTGGAACTTATACTTTCTAGTAAATTACTAGTCCATCGATCACAATAAATATTGAAGAAAAGCCTAAGAGATTTGTCCACAAAAATGCACTAGATATAAACTCACATAAGTAGTTGAACTTTATAGTCAAAAATATTAAATTTACCCCAAAATCCTTGAAACACCTGCTGATAGTTTAGTTAATGAACTTAGTAGGTTAGTGGACAAATGGAACTGCAGTCAAGAAGGAAGAAGATAATGGTCTTGTCTATCAATTAGTAACCTTTGAAAAACTTGGGTTATCACTTGCTTGGAACCCTAGATCAACACCCAAATGAATACAACAGTAGGCTACATGGACTAATTTTAGAAAGCACGAAAGCAATTCAATTAGATAATTCTCAGCCAATTTAAAAGTAAACCACACACAATTGCAACGTTGATAAAATCCTCGTCACGGGAGAAAACAAAAAGAAAACCAAATATAATATATACATATATATACAAATAAAATGAAACTTGAATCCTCGGACAGCACCAAACCCCACAATTTAAAGCCATAACCGCCACGTAACTCGCACCGAACAGTCGAAAAAATTATTATGAGACTGAATAGATAGAATGAGCATGTACAACACGTTAATGCACTAACAGTTGTACCGCGTACCTCCATGAGAGTGAGCAGCAGCCTCCTCGCGGCATCCCTTACCGGCTGCTTGGCGTCGCCGAGCCTCTCGACCACAGCCGGAACAAGCGCATTGAAATGCAGCTTGAAGTGCTCGCCGGAAAGAACGGCCGCGGATGCAAGCGCCTGCAAACCGCCCTGCGAGACTCGGAAGTTGTTATCCTTCAAGAGATCTAGGCAGACATCGACGAGTGATGTCACCTCCGACGGCGACAGCGTCTTTCTTGAAGCTTCGAGGAGTTGGTGGAGGCGCTCGACCCCCGCCATCCGCTCTTTAGTGTCCTTCGCACGCGCCAACTCCAGCGCCTCCTCCATTGCAAAGGAAGTATGGGCAGTTCGGGGATTTCTCAGAGAGCGATCTCGCCGACGGACGATCGGATCTGCTGGGATTTGGGGAGTAAGGAAAAGGGTAGTGTAGAGAGAGAAAATAGGAGTAAGGTTGATAAAATTATATGCGAAATGAAAGTTGGAAAAAACAAAGTGAAATTATTTTGACATTGTTAACTTTTACTACCACTTACTAGAACTAGAGTGAGCGGATGACGTTTAGTGCCTTGTTCCACGTCTCATGTCTCACTATGTAACTAGAAGATGGATTCATCGTCCGCACTACGTAAAACTTAATACGTCCACAGTTAATAATGTGGTAATAATAAATTAAGCATATAAATATTATAATTTTCATTTTTTTAGTTTTTTAATTTTTTACTATATCAAATAATTATAAGTTATACATAATCAATAAATTCAATCGTAAAGTGACTATTAATTAAAAAAAATATTAAAATTTTAATATTTATTTACTAAGAATGTCACACCGTTCGTGGGTATATTAATCCCGCCCATCGCGGGCGGATGAGCGTTTTCGAGTATCTGTATTACACGTAACCTGTGTTTAGGGATGACAGTGGATTTTGGAATCGATTTAGATCCATAAATTCAAATCTATTTTTTAGAATTTTGATCTTTTAAAATTTGAATTTGATTGATTTGAATCAGTTCTGAACTTTTTAATTTGTTTCTAATATCAGATCTAGAGTTTACATTTTCATATGCAGATTCGGCCCATGAATTCGTCTATTTAATTATATTATATATATATATTATTTTAAATATAACGCAATCTCACTATATATCTTGTTTACTTCTTGAACTCATTTTTTCTTTACAATGTTGATGATGTTGAAAGTAACTCCTGAAATATTAAATTTTGAACTTGATTATGATTGATTATGCCACAATTATTTTTTGGAAGATCAATTATTGTAAAACTATTTAAGAATATGATTTATTTTATATTTTTGTAGTGTTTTGTATGAACTATAATGTTATTTTTATTAATTGTTGTAGTGTTGTTCATTTAGATTATTATCATGATCTTATTGTCAATTTTAGTATAATTATAATTTGTTTTATAAAATAAAATTCATAAGGTCATTCTTCCTCTCGTCTCTCTCTCGTCCTTTTCGTAAACGATGCCGACTCTACTAAATCTCCTCTATAGGTCGGACGATTTGAAAAATCTCATTGATATGGATACGGATCTCAATTTTGTAGATCCAATGGATCTTGGTCAGATTTGGACCCAAGTTAAATTTTTTTGACATGGATATGAGTTAATGATACTCCAAATGATCATAGTAAATTAAGGAAGGCCTTTCATATCTTCCCATTTAATGTAATTATTTAGCTTCATATTCTTACGTTATTAGATCTATAAATGTAAGGGAATGGAAGACATTGAATTGCTAGGATTGAGGTCATTTTCTCTTTCTAACATGGTATTAGAGCCCAAACGAATGCCATAAAATTTGAGAAGGTAGATCCCAGAACTCGAAGAAACTAATGCGACTTGTCGGTTTCATCAATGGGACGTTCGATTGTTAGTGTTTGTATACCTTAAAGCATGTTTTATGCTTATACGATGTATCAGACTTGTTTCCAGTTTCATTTAATGAGAATAAATATTTCTATCATTGGTTTGTTATTTATTATCTTTATATATTGAATTGCAAACAAGTCCATTTACTGCAATTGTAGATTGTGTGGTGGATCGATGATCACAAAAGGTAACACAATCGGATCATTTGTAGTATAAAGCTCACAGTCTAGACAGACTTGGACAGTCTAGTCGTTAAAGGTTGCGGTATCATTTGATGCGAAAGCTGACCTTAGCCCGCATAATGATATCAATATATATAAGCTGATACGTACATGCTTTGAGTATACATATTGAGAGGTTTCACGGTGAGATAAGTTCTACGGCTGTTGCTTAGAACGAGGTCTCGAAAATTAGTTATTTCTTAATCTGTGTGTCGATGACATTAGTATATGAGACTGATTAGAAGTTTCTTTGATTCATCTTCGCTTGCGGGTTTTTCGTAACCCTAGATAGTGATGTCTTGGGCAGTACTGATTGGCTTAGCTAGAAGTACTGGATTGTCAGTCGCATAGAATCATGTCTCGGTGACACGAGTTGATTAAATCCGCGTGAGACGTTCAGAAAGGTGTGTTGCATAAGAAAACCGTCCAGTTGGAATTTATTATGTATGTAATATTTAAGGTCTGAATCGAATCATTCACGAATAAATATATTAATTAATTATAAGTTGTCAGCAAACTCAATTAATTAATGGATTTAGTAAATCTTAAACGCGAGAAATAATTAATGACATGAGGGTTACATTCGTAATTTGGATGGATTAAGATGAGTTCAATATTTATCTTATAGTGGAGTCAATAAATATTTATAGTGGAATTACACTTCATTACATTTCCATAGAGTAATTAATTTGAAGTTAAATTAACTTAATATATTAATTAATTTAAGTCTAAGTTTGACCAAACAATTAATTAAATTTAATTGGGTCAAAATGACTTGGAAATTAATTTAATTAAGTTATGGATTTGACTAAGTCAAATTAATTTTGAATTATTCAAAATTCAAATTTGAATAATAGATGGAATTGTAGAGAGATAAAAGTGAGAATTAAGTCTATTATTTGGGGTCTTATCCATTCACCTTAGAAACTCTAACCTAACACAAAATATTTATAAATAGAGAACAAGGGAATGGCCGATTTCTCTCTCCTCCATAGCTAGAATTATCGGCCAACATAAAGAGATAAAGTCTCTCTATTTTTAAAAATTAAGAAGCATTCAAACGCTTTAATTTTCGTTCTTGTTCTCTTAAATACTTGATAGATTATTGTCCACATAATATTCAAGAAGTAGATCGGGAATATGTTAGAAGTTTCAAAGGTTGGATTGAAAGAGATCAAGAGAAGATTCCATCGGTGTGAATTGTTGTTCGTTTCTCCGCAAGCGTAGGAATAACAAAAGTGAAGGTATACTTATTTAATTCCTCAATTATATTCTCCTACGTGGTATTAAATGTTCAAGAATTAATTATTTATGCGATTAATTAAACTTGTGGATCTTGTGCATTTATGAGTCCCTCATACAGGTTCTATCAATTGATATCAGAGCCGGACACATGATTTTAATTTATTGTATAAATTAGATTTAATTATTTATTTGATTTTTCATGTGATCGTAATTGATATTAGGATGCTATATTTAAATTCAAGCATTATATCTATTTAATTCGTTTTTCGGTGCCCGATTTGAGGCTTGCATGTAATCACACAAGGGTTGACTGTGTTAGATTAGGTAAATAGATTTTTCCATATATTGTTTTGTTTAAATCATGTAAAATAGTGGGAGAAATAATCTACATGAGAAACGAGGCAGAGAAACGGAGGCCGGAACAGGGCCGCGACGCGAGTCTCGGGACCCCCCGGCGACTGGCGTTGGCGCACGTGGCACATGGGCGGCACGCTCCCAGGCGCGCGCCACAGGGAACTAGCGCAGGGCAGGCCCTAGGCCCGATTTTGACTTGGGCCCTTCCGGGATCGATTGGAGTTCGATTTTGGTGTGACGTCGACGGACGACAAACGACGAGATGAAGAATCCGGCGGGAGTTTATTTCTTAAAATGAGGAATTTGTTTCCTAAAATTGAGGGTTTATTTCCTATATTTGAGAAATTAGTTTCTTTAGTCTAAGGAATTTAATTTCTTTAATTTGAAGAATTAATTTTAAATTCGAATGAGTTTTGATTTCCTATATCATAGAAATTAATTTTAAGATTCAATGAAAATTTGATTTCTTCGACGATAAAGAAATAATTTCCAAGATCTGATGGAGACTTGATTTCCTTAAATTTAGAAATTAATTTCCAAAATTCGGAGGAGATTTGAATTCCTATATTATAGGAATTAATTTCCAGTATTTGATGGAAAATTAATTTTCTAAATTTTAGAAATTAGTTTCCATCATCCAATGGCATCTACAATTCTAGAAGATGGAAGATTTTATTTTAAATTCTTAGTTTTAGGAGTTGGTTAAAATTTTATTCTTATTTTTTGTTAATCAGTTGTAATTATTTGTCTTATTATGTGCTTTATTATTTTAATTTGACTTTTATTTGCTATTATTATGGAGATCTTATCTATTTTAATATGCTATAATTTATGGGGATCTTATCTAATTTTGATATGTCATAATATGTGATCATCCATGTTAAAAACCTTAGTTAAAAATGATTAAGCGATAATTGTAATTGCATTTTATTAATTTAATTTGCTAAGATTACATATGGTCTCCATGTGTAATGACCGCTATTTTAACCCCAATTTAATTCGAATTATCAGATTAGACGTTCTCGTATTCAATTAATAAACCGAGATTTTAAGAAATATTTCATAAGTAACCTAGTGTTATACAAAACTTGCAGAGTTAATAGAAGCGAACTCAAATTGATATTTTCAATTAGTTGAAGTGAAGGTATTGTCTTGTAGACATTTATATCAATTACTACAACATAAAGTTATTAGAACTTGTACGAATGATAAATTCTTCTCAGATAGTTGAACTCAAGTAGTGTTGATGACTATAACTTAGAAGAGTTTTATTACTTCGACATTGAGTAGTCTTTTATTTAGATTAAGCTTTGATAAGATAGATCGGTAGTGATTTTAACCAAAGTATTATAGTTATGTTTTGAGCAATAAAAATCGTGAGGTATAGTTGTGACTCTTAGAAGTACAACCACATTCTGACTTATGCCTATATGTATATATAATAAGACAAAAGAAAAACTCTACAGCATACAAGGTGAAATATTCGTAAAATCAAGCAAATTCAGAGGTTGTACAATAGAATCAACCTAAATCTTCTAAAAGATCTCATACAACAAATGACATAAAGGACATATGAGATAACTATTACAAAGATACTTCAAATAAATAATAAGGACAAAGGACCCTGCTGCCTAGATGTAGAGAAAAGACAACTCCTGCTCCATCCCAAAACCCCATCTGAACACCTGTAATAAGAGACAAGAAATAGTGTTAGGAAATAAGATGGGAAGCTATGTAAAATCTGCCTATGCCTAGTAGAATGGAACAAAAGAAAATAATGAATGCAAAAAGGGAAATAAAACCTATTAGTGTAAAATAGAAAGAAACAAAGTTGTAGGAAGGACATGAGAGAAGAGAGAGGAAGGACATGAGAGAAGAGAGGTAAGGTCTGGACTTGAGAGAAGGAACTGCCACCAACCTGCTCTTCTTCCCCCTGCTGCCACATTTCTGACCTGCAACATAAAACATATATGGTGACATATTCAAGCTGCAACAAATATTCCCATTTAGGTAATAGGCCAAGACATAAACCAAAAGGAGAAGGATAATTCTAGTGAAAACTGAGAAAATAGGAGCTTGAGGACACTGCCCTCTTTCACTCACCAGGCAGATCACACAAGGAGTAAGAACGGATGATACAAAGCACACATCATCTTAAGAAAAAAAGGGGACTTAACCCATTACCTTAGCCAAGCTTCCACTATAAATACCAACCATACTTCTGTCTAAGAAAGATTTCGGCAACAAACGACACTTAGAAAAGAAAATCTTAGAGATAAAATCGTAGAAGGGATCAAAGGAGGAGGAGACTTGACCAGATTCAAGGCCATTAACAATTGCCCTCCAGGTATAAAGATCTCAAACCTTCAAGTCATAATTCTTTAAGTTCAGAACACATGAATAACATTATCCCACAGGCTCATAGATTCTAGTTTCTCCTCTTCTACTTGCTTAAACTTAGAAGTATTGGAACTTAAACTTATAAATATCAACTGTCATATTGAACCTTGAAAGCCATTGACACATCTTAAAATTTGCTAGAGCAGCATGTCAACTTAGAAAGAACAACATGACAATAGGTTCATAGTTAACTACACCCAGACCCCAACACTTAGACCTCAACATGGTTTAGACTGATTCAAAAGATTGAAATTTTACAACCTCTAGTCCAGGTCAGATTCATGGACTTCGAATGACAGTTCATACAAAAAGCAGGAAAACACAACACAATATATATATATATATATATATATTCATATCAGAATCATAGATTTTTCCTCATGTCAAAACTTTAGGAACTATAAGGTAATGAATATAATTTGGAACATAAATTGCAGTATGTTAAAAACCACATAACCACTCCCATTAAGTGAAACAGAACCATTAATAATAGTGTGAAATCAATACACATAGATACATTGGCCCAAAATTTCAGAAATATAAAATACACAAGGAGATTTATAAAATAGAGAAATCATGAAATCTCAGTCACTAGCCAAGAAAGCATACAAATTAGAAATCTACCCAATAACAATTTTAAGCTTTAATCCAAAACAACATTTTTCATAAATCTTTAGAAGATTTGAAACATATGCAGAATTAATAAACATATATGAACACACATTAGTTATGACTTCATAGGTGGATAGCACAAACCAGATTCTATAAATGGGTTAAGCTTAAAATTCTCATCCTAGAACACCAAGACACTAAAGAGCTAAAGCATGCATATGCAGAAATCAAAATGTACCCCAGAACTGTCACCTTAAACCACCTTGGCCAAATTCGAATCTGGAAACCTCACCCCAGCCAAGAGCCGCAGCCATCCTCCTTTGAACCGAGCCTTTCCCGCAACCAGATATGGGGAGAGACAAATAGTCAGTGAGAAATTCAAAGAGAACAATTAATCATAACTTGCTAAGGAAAACACCTAGACAAGACTTGAACTCTAATACCAAGGGAATTAATCAAAACTCAGGAGAAACTAAAGTTTACAGATTGATGGCTACCTCTCTCGGTAGTCAAGGGGGGAGGGATATGTGTGTGTAGAGTTAGATAAGAGAGAAAACAATGCAGAGAAGGGGAGGAATTTACCTGAGGCGTCGAGGGCTGTTGTCTGTCGGGTGCCCGGCGAAGGCGAACGTCTGAAGCGATGGAGGGAGTCTGAGAGAGAGAGAAATCCGAGAGATGGAGAAGAGGAAGCGGCGAAGCGATGAGGAAGGCATAAGTCTCGATGGAGAAGAGAGATAAGAACTAGCGAGAGAGAGATAGAGGGAACCGAGAGAGAGAGAGAGGGAGATGTCTCTGGTTGGGAAGAAAACATGAGTGAGGATGAATTAGGGTAGAGTTGGTGGAATCATCTAGAATCTGGGCCGGGTTTTGGGCAGAGCTATTTTTCCTAATGGGCCAAATAGTTGGGCTCCAAGTAAAGAGGAAATCTGGGTTGAAGTTAGACTAATTATTGGACCTCAAATTTATTTTCTCAGGCCTGAATTTATTTAGATCAAATGGGCCAGGAGGTGTAAGATACAAATGGGTTGGGGATACAATATAGCAATTATTCTTGGGCTGAAAAACTATTAATCTTATGGGCCAGATTCTTAATATTAATGGGTTGAAAATTTATTTAATTGGGCTAATTAGTTATTTAATTGGATCAAGATCTAATTAAATTGGACTATGTCCAAAGTGTAGAATATTAGTATTGACCTTAAGAAAAAAAAATTATCCAGCTAGAATTTAATCATGATAGTGATTAAATTATAAACCATACTTAAAGTGTATTAACCTACAAGAATTTATTTAAATATTGTGACTTAAGGATCGAAATATTCAATTAGAACTCAATTATTTACTATACTCAATAATTATTTACTTGGGTAAAGTGAATAAAATTAAGTAATAAAATCATAGCTTGATTTAAGAATATAATGACACATTTAGATTAAGATACTCGAATATTAGCCGAGTTAAGACCCGAGAATAATTCTTGAACTAATAAAGGGTAATATTTCATTACACTTAGAAAATATTAGGTAAGCTCGAAACTATTTCTCACTCGAGATTTATTTAAAGGTTTCGACGAAAGGTCGGATTTGAGTTCCAAGAACGAAGTCATCACCAGTCGAGACTATCAAGTAGGCTTTCTATCCTATACATCAAGTGTAGGCTTTCTATCCTATACATCAAGTGTAGGCTTTCTTACACTATAAAATATGTGTGTGATATTAGTTTATGTATATTTTCTTTTCGAAAAGCTTTTGAATTGAAAATGTCTTTCAAGTATTGTCTTGCCATAAAATGTTTATGATTTTTGTATGATACCTATCTGCTCAAAGAAATTAAAAGAATCGAATTCGGGTCCCAGTGGGATAACTATCCTACTAGGACTAGTGTACACAAAGTAACCGTGAGTCATCGAGCGGGTTGGCCGGTCAAGGTGTTCGTGGAAGGTGGTCACCTTCTCGACACAAAGAAGAAGAAGAAGTTACAAATATGGTAGATTACTCAAAGAACTTAGATTGCAATCGAACTTTAAGATTTCACAAAAAGGATTTTAGTGAACGTAGGTTCTTTAGAGACAAAATCCCTATGTTTCACTTACAATGGCATGACAATTATATATGTATGTGTGTGGTTTCAGCATGTGTCTACTGAGCACAATTTGTACTCAGCCCTGCATGTATTTATAAATGTGCAGGTTGAGCAACGATGGATTAGGAGTGCTACGTTTGGGCTTTTGTCGATCTCTTATTAGTTGACTCTTGGGGTTCTACATGTCTTCACACATGTAGAGCTTTTATCGATCCAAGTAACTTTCCGCTGCTAGTTTGAGATCGTTATGTAATGAACCTAAGACTCGAGTTTCTTTTGTGATAAGTTATTATGTATTGAGCATAAGACTCAAGTCATTTTCTTGCTAATCATGTACGATAAATTATTCACTCAGTTATGAGATTGTTGTTTAGTTTCGTTCTTGTTCCATTACCCCATTTCTATCCCGAATTCTTTAATCCCTTCCAAAGTCACGTTTTCCCCAACTTTACTATCCTTAGTGAAATGCGGGCGTGACACCATGAGACGGTCTTTTCGTGAAGTAACTTGTTTTGATTCCAAGCGGGTTCACATTGTACCAGTTCACGTGATAAGATTTATCAAAGATGGCTATAAGATGTTAATTGGTGGCAATATGACCCCTCCACTGTGGGCTTATTAAAAGCGATTAATATTCTTTGGTTCCAGGGCTTATGGTATTAGCTTAGGTATAATTTAGCGGTTTTAGCAGCACTGTGCGACCTCTGACTGCGTGGCTTGCATGATTGATTTTAAACAGTATGTTCAATGCGTAATCATTTTTTTAAGGTTTTTGATTATCTGCATTTGAGCATGTTATTTATGATGGATTGTTTTATTTATTCTCAATTCTGTTCTTTAAGCATTACTTTCAACTCACTTATCCCGTTTTTTTTACATTACACTTGACGGTCCTATATATATATTGATTGTTTAATGATTTGGACAAAGTGCTTAATACAATGACACAAGGTTTGTTCTTGACAAAAAATGCCCTCCAGATTTCCTTAACACCATATGGGTAGGAGAAGCTTCGGTTGTCAAGAGGCAACAAACTGAAAACGTCTAGGGTTTGGTTAGACAGGACACTGGAAATATGACTATCTACTTCGTGAGAAGTGAGAAATAGTCAAGATACATCTTACGCCTTAGTAGTGGAAACATGTTGGTAGCTAGTTTTACCCAATCATGGTTGGTAGATACAGGAGTCACAGACCATGTTTGTTGTGACGCACAGGTATTCTTGTGAACTAGACTACTTGAGAAAGGCGAGATTTCCATCTTTTTGGCCGACACTACGAAAATGGTGGTCGTTGCAGTGGGAGATCTGCAATTGAAGATCACTTCTTCTGTTCTAGTATTGAGAGATGTTTTGCTCGTACATAGTTTTAGAAAGAATTTAATTTCGGTTTCTAAAATTGGTTCAATATTGATGATTTTATTATCAATATTGGCACGATGGTAAACAACTTGTATACTATTCCTGCACAACCCAAGCAACAAACCAATACAACTTTCACTACAAAAAATAGTCAAAACGATAATGAAATTAATGACGGATTATATTTCGTTACTAATTAGCAACGGATTAGTGACATACTCCCTCCGTCCCATTAAATATGTCATGCTTTGACCAAAACTGTGAGAGCTTTTTGGTCAGACATATTTATTGGGACACAAGGAGTATATCTCTGATTGATTTAAAGACGGACTAGTGACGGAATGGTAACGGATATTTTTTCCACCAATTTTAGTGACGGATTTAACTACGGAATAATCAGTCATTAAATAATTATTAATTGGTGATGGATATTTCCGTCACTAAATCCGTTGCTAAATCTTAATAAATCTAAAACCCTACTTCCAAAATCATAATTGTGGGCTCGCCTTCTCCAAACCACAGTTGTCGAGTGCGAACTCACCTTCTCCAAAACCCAGTCATCGAGCTCCACTCCGTCGAGCCTCCTCGCTTGTCTTCTCCTCTTCCGCTGGTCTTCTCTTCTCCGCCAAGGCAAAATAGTTCTCTCTTTCTAACTCCTCATTTCTCTCTCCTCATTTTTACTTGTATCGTGTCTTCTGGATTTTTAATATTCTACTTGCCTTATTTTTTACAAGTAAATTCAGCACTATTGGTGTATGCAATTGTATTTAATTTCAGATCATTTAATCTTCCACCTCTCTTAGTATGTGTTACGTATGAGAAAAAGTTGGATTTTTCACGAAGAAATATGTTGTGTTATGAAAGAGAAAACACTCTTACTTGGTGATTCCATGTTTGAGAAACAATTAATTAAAGTGAAAACTAAAGTACGAGATTGTGGTCGGAGTGGAAAGTGGAGATACTTGCTTCGATATTTCAAAGGCGCAGAATTTGAGCAGTTCTTCCTTTGAAGCTATTAACCCTAATCTCAACTGCACTGCTCTCTCTTCATTGGGCAGTGTCTCTGTGTTAGTGGCTCCACCTCTTCTTAGTTGATTGTGACAACCTCATGCTCAAATATCAACATACGTACACATATATGCTTGCTTTTGCCTTTTCTTTTAATGTTGTTCAACTATATTAAATTAAGAGCCAACTTGTAGTTAAGCTTGCGGTTAGTTTCTTTTGTTGAATCCTTAGCCAAAAGCTTGCTTCTTGCATTGCATTTTTCTTAATGAATTTGCTTTCTCTGTTTTATATTTTGTTTCTTTTTATTTTCTTGATTTGAAGTTGTCGAAAAGGAGTTTAAGAATTTGAAATAGAGATATATAGAGAAATCCACTGATTGATTGGTGGTCTAAGTTAATTAGTCAAGTATAAATAAATGAGTCTACTTATATCAACTCGCATTTTATGTTGCCTATTTTGCGGATTCATTCTATATATTAACAACTGCTTCATTCTATATATTGCAGATTCACATTAAGATTCTTACCTTAATTGTTGTTCTTTGTGAAATTTGTGCCCTTTTCTGATAATTATTCTTTTACATCTATCTAGCCTCGCATTCTGTTGTTACATCTTCTTTACTATTTCACACACACTTCATCTAATTTTGTTAGCCTTAGTTAGTTTAATTAAATTGATGGAAACCTATTTTGTTCCATATCACAAAATTGCTTAATTAATATTATGCAACTAATTTGATATTTCTTATTATAACCTTCAGTTGATTATGCTTAGTGAGAACTACATGTTTATAAGTGGATTGTGATTTATGAATGTGGAGATGTGTATTTTTGCATCTAAATGCATATATAGTTACAAGGTATTACCTCTCGATGAACTCTAGAAGATTATAGCAAAGTTGCTTTTCAAATGAAATTACTATTGTTTAATGGGAAACTTTATAGCGCAAATTTCAAGTTTGTAAACAAAGAACTGTGAATGGTACATATTTCATGGTATTTTTGAAGATGCAGTTTCAACCAAGTGAGCCATGCTCTAAACAAGTTTAATTTGAATTGCATGAAAATTATCTCTGTTTCTAACATTCACATGCGCAGGTAATGAAATTATTTATGTATTCCTCTCTTATTATTATGACATTATTGTCAATAACATTTATGTTAGCCTTCATCATCTCGTTGCCTACATGTTTAGGTAGAGTTTTAGATTTTTAGGGAAGATGTATTTTCTTGTTTCAGGTGTAAGTATCGCGTTATTCTTGAGTAGCAGTTGACTTTTGCAAAAATAACTTAATATTTTGTTTTAGGTGTAACTATAGAGTATAAGTCTTTTATCGTCTATTATACACATACAATAAAAAGATTAAATTCTTGAATGATATCAACATTTTTCTTACACTCTTTAATTAAGTCTTACTTAATCATCCTCTTATCATATGTACGTACTTTCTTGTTGTTCCTAATTTGACTATAAGTCAAACACATCAATTTCTTTTTTTTCTATGCTTTGGCCGTAGAAAGTGATTTGTTTTGGCCATGGTTTAAAGCGATTGATTTAGACTCTCTCTAAATTATAAAATGACATCTAATTTCACAATTTGTAATTAAAATCGGTATAAAGATACTAGTCGACGAAGGGGTAGACGTGAACATAAAACAGTTGCCCAAAAAAAAAAGGTACTACTTTCCATTGACTCCTCGGCTACAGAGATTGTATGAATCTAAGGCTACAACAGGAGATATGGTGTGGCATATGCGGCGTTGGTTGATGATGATATTATGCGTCATCCTGTAGATTCACCTACATGGAAACACTTCATTGTGACATATCCTGATTTCTCTGTCCGAGCCACGGAATGCAAGATTAGGTCTCTTAACGGATGGTTTCCAGCCTTTTGGCCAATAAGGGCAACAATACTCATTGTGGCATGTTATCCTGACGCCATACAATTTGCCTCCTTGGTTGTGCATGAAAGAACAACACATGTTTCTCATTGTTCTAGTTCCTGGCCCACGTAATCCAAAAGACAAGATAGATATATATCTACAACCCCTCATACATGAGCTCAATTGACTATGGGAAGTAGGTGTCAATACTTATGATGTATCAAATAAGCAAAATTTTCAGATGCGTGCAGCTTTGATGTGGACAATAAGTGATTTTCAAGCATACTCTATGTTATCTGGATGGAGTACGAGTGGAAGATTAAAGTGTCCATGATGCAAAAAACTGAAGCATTTAGTTTGAGTCATAGTCGTAAGCAGTCATGGTTTTATAACCATCAAAAGTTTCTACCTTACGATCATGTGTTTAGATGAAACAAAAGAGCTTTCAGAAAGAATAAGATTGTGACAGATGATCCTCCCGAAATGAGATCGGGAGATGAGTTGTTATATCAAATAGAAGATCTGGGTCTCGTGAAAGTAACTGAGGATGTTGGTCCCAAAACGAGTAAATAAAAAATTTGAAATGCGGAATTTGGTGGTAAACTCGTTTTTATAAAAATCAAAATCAAACTTTCAGTTTGAGAGCTAAGTGCTCTTTCTATCGAACAAGATTTTACAATGAGTACAAAATATATGATAACTTGCTCGATTTCTAAGCTCTAGATATGGAAATAGTTTGGCTTAGAATACACGGAGAAAATATAACAATTATAACAATGAAACACTTGAGAAATGAGTGTTTTAGTGAATAAGACTTTGAGCTTGAGTTGAGTTGAATTCTTGTAGTTCTTGAATCTTCCCGTTAGTTCTTCAAGTGAGGGACGCTCTCTATTTATAGTTGATGTAAATCTGAACTAGCCGTTGAGTGTAGCCGTTTGAAATTTGAATCTTATCCAACCGTTGAATTCTTCCCATTGAAGTCGTCGTCCTTTTTTCTATTTTTGTTATCTATCCTTTTAGACAAATGCTGCAATTTGCAGCTTTCCATAACTTAAGTATTGACCTTTAGGTTTGGACATTCAGACTAGAGTTTCAGGTTTGACTTGTTGGGAACCCCAAAGTATTTTGGTTTTGATGATGATATCTCGAAACACACTTAGTCTTTACAGCTTTAAATTGTGTTAAACTGTTCTACATGTTAACAGATCACTACGCATAAAGTGAAATATGATAGAGAACAGATTAGGAGATGACTTGGCATGTAAATGAATTACTCCTATAGAAGTCATTTATATAATAGTCCAGGAAGAAGACCAAGACATTTTTCAAAGAGAAGAAATCGAGCTGTTATGACAGTCATTGACCAGATCATCAACTAGATTGATGATCACAGCGAAGCACCAGATCGATAGAGTCATCAAACCACCAGATGACATCATCCTACACATCATATCCACTTGCCACGTAAATATTGAAGTCCATCCACTAAGGTTTGGAAGGGGAATCCATGATTGACACGAGGAAGGAAAGTAACCGTTATCGATCTGCTTTCCATACTTAGAGGATTGAGTCAACGGTTCTACAAGGCAAGAACAGATATGATGGACATCATTGATTGGCAATCTACAATCAATCCCACGCCAATCAACAAACGGCTAGAATTTCAAATTCAAAGCCTATATATTTTTGAAGTTCAAAGTCTGGAGGATATAGATGCTACATCGATCAAATATTCTCAAGCAATCAATCTCAACATCAGACTAAAGCTTCAAACAGTCTGTGATTCAAAATCACACCAATCCAACCTCGATTCAAGTCTGTCTTATCGAGAGAAAGGAGATCACCCTGCTAGCTAGTAGTTTTCTAGTGGTAACGTAGAGGTAATATGTTGTAAAAGGACACGACCCTTATTCGTGCATAAGTTTCAACCAGACTGTGTTTGAGACTTGTGACTCGTTCTCCACGAGTACAAAGAAAAAGAGTATCCTAGTAGTGGATAATCTGATCTAGTTTTGATCAGATCGTGGACGTAGGGATTTCCCGAACCACGTTAACAACTGTGTCATTTACCTTTGTGCATATTTAGATTCTGTTGTTTATTTATTCTAACTCCTTACACTTTCATATAGACTGCATCTCAATCAACCTGCTTTAACGATCTGGATCTTTATTAAGGTTTTCAATATAAGAGCACCCACTAAGTTCACCATATTTCCGCACACACGATACTTCGAAAGTAATAAGATCACTCTTATTATTGTCTAAGTATTTACACTAGAGAGCAATCTGGTTAGACTGATCTGCTATCGATCTGTCGATCGATATGGTCAGCTATCTTGTGAGCAATTTCTTCTATAAGAATAGCTTGAACTCTCTAATAATTTGCCAAGTAAACTGAAAAGTTTGTATTTGGTGTATTCCCCCCCCATACACCAAACCTTGCTCTTTCGGGACCAACAAGTGGTATCAGAGAAGTGGTTCATAAGACCATTGTTTCTGTTTCACAGGGTTAATACCTGCGTGGTCAACTTGAATAGATCTAGGAAAACCTACTTTCATTCACGTGCATACTATTTGCTATGGAATCTTCTATTGTTAGGGCATGTGAAGAATTCTATATCCAAGGATATCGAGAATGGAGTTTCAGAATCAAAATAGCACTCAAAGCCCATCACTATCTGATGTAGAAAGTAATAGAAGAAGGTCCACTACAGATTACTAAAGAAAAGACTGTAACTACTTCAACTGGAGTAACAACACAGATAGTACCTAAAGATCCAAGAAAGTACACTTCAGAGGAACGTCGCGAAGCCAATCTGGATGATTTTGCAAAGGGAATCATATCTAGCACAGTCAAAGGTGTACATCTGGCCAAAATCCAAGATCTGGATACTGCCAAAGAGATGTGGGAAGTCTTAAGAGACATGTGTCTAGGATTTGAAGTTATGATTGAGAACAAGCTGTCACTTGCTTGCAACAAATACGATGAATTCAAAATGAAACCAGGCGAGACCATCGAACAAATGAAAATAAGGTTCACTGCAATCCTACTTGAGATATCAGCGTTCAAAAAGAACAAATATACTCAAAGAGAGAAGAACATGAAAATACTCAGAGCACTTCCACCTAGCTGGGAGATATACACCGCAATGCAACCACTTCGTGCTGACTTCAATGAACTCCCTACAGAAGCTCTATTTGATCATCTTGAAGGCCATGAATGTGACATTTAAAGAATTCGTGGACCAGATCATCTGTCCAAAAAGGCAGAAAGCAGCTCAAAGAAGGACAAAGAAGTAGCCTTCAAAGCGAAGAACAAAACAAATGAACCCTCTGAATCTACTGCACCAGATGAAGAAAAGGATTATGACAAACTGCTAAAAGAGTTTGCAATGATTGCTAAACGTATGGACAAGATGGAGATCAGATCAAAGAAATTCAGACGTTTCTACAAAGATCATAAAAACAAATTCTACAAGAAATGCGACAATGATCGATCTGATAGCAAGGATGAGTTAAAACAACAGATAGGTAAATCCTCTAAAATATCTAACTCAACAGATTATACCTGCTTTGGTTGTGGGAGAACAGGTCACTTCAAAACAGATTGTCCTGATCTGTCCAAAAGCCAAAGAGAAGAGTTAAGAGCAAAAAGAGATCGAAAACTCAAATATGAGTGCAAGGCCATGGTAGCTGAAGAAGAATCAAGCAGCTCAAGCCATTTCTCAGATAGCTCATCAGAGAATGATGAAATATTCTATGCAAATGAAGAAGAAAACTGGGATGAATGCTATATGGGACTAGACAACGGTCTGGATGAAGTCGAGGTAAAGTCTTGCAATACCAATTCTTCAAATGATAATGATCTGGAACAAGAAATAGAAGATCAATCTGAATACTCATGGGAAGAAGTTAATGAGATATTCAAGAGCTATTCGAGCATCAATAGACTGTTTAGAGAAGTTGTGGAAGAAAATGATAGGCTGAAGAAATATGAACATATATTGAGCACAACAAACATCCAATTCGGTGCCAAAGTAACTGATCTGGAAGAACAAATCAAAGGAAGAGATAAAGAGATCCACTCACTAAATTCAAAGGTTAAGGATCTCATCACAAGAAACAATGTTGCCGAAGAAAGAATAAGGAAAGGCAAAGAAATGATCTACAAAAGTGATGAGCTTGCTAAACTGCTAATCAGTCTGCAACAAAAAGGGACATCTGGATTAGGATATCCAGGTCACTCAGAAAAGCCTTCGGGAACTACAAGTTTCGTACCAGAGAGAAAACAAATACCAGATCAAGTAATAGATTTGAAGAACAAGAAAGGTCGTCCACAGAAGATGATGATAAAAGAAACAGGATACATGCAATACTACCAAACAAAGGGTCAATCAGCTCATTACACTGAAACAGATGATAAGAATGTCAACAAAACATTACACAACAAAAATGGCAACAGGACAAAGAATGTCAACAGGACATTACCTATTGAGAAGGGATTGAAGAATGATGGAATAGAAAGACACCATCTATCTGAAATCCATTCCCTATCTAGAGTTGATAATGATGGAAACATTATTACTTGCTATATATCTGTTCCTAACCCAAAAATGTTCTAAATTCGAAAGGGAACATTTGCTAATAACCAAGCATCCAAACGTTGAAGGGTAGCTAAGTTTAACTAATTGCAGGATCAGAAGACTGCAAGAAGAAACAAGATAGCAAGAGGAACAATCTGGATAATTGATAGTGGCTGTTCGGAACACATGACATGTAACAAGAAATTACTATCAGATTATGTTGAAAAGCCAGGATAGTAACCGTTATCGATCTGCTTTCCATACTTAGAGGATTGAGTCAACGGTTCTACAAGGCAAGAACAGATATGATGGACATCATTGATTGGCAATCTACAATCAATCCCACGCCAATCAACAAACGGCTAGAATTTTAAATTCAAAGCCTATATATTTTTGAAGTTCAAAGTATGGAGGATATAGATGCTACATCGATCAAATATTCTCAAGCAATCAATCTCAACATCAGACTAAAGCTTCAAACAGTTTGTGATTCAAAATCACACCAATCCAACCTCGATTCAAGTCTGTCTTATCGAGAGAAAGGAGATCACCCTGCTAGCTAGTAGTTTTCTAGTGGTAACGTAGAGGTAATATGTTGTAAAAGGACACGACCCTTATTCGTGCATAAGTTTCAACCAGACTGTGTTTGAGACTTGTGACTCGTTCTCCACGAGTATAAAGAAAAAGAGTATCCTAGTAGTGGATAATCTGATCTAGTTTTGATCAGATCGTGGACGTAGGAATTTCCCGAACCACGTTAACAACTGTGTCATTTACCTTTCTGCATATTTAGATTCTGTTGTTTATTTATTCTAACTCCTTACACTTTCATATAGACTGCATCTCAATCAACCTGCTTTAACGATCTGGATCTTTATTAAGGTTTTCAATATAAGAGCACCCACTAAGTTCACCATATTTCCGCACACACGATACTTCGAAAGTAATAAGATCACTCTTATTATTGTCTAAGTATTTACACTAGAGAGCAATCTGTTTAGACTGATCTGCTATCGATCTGTCGATCGATCTGGTCAGCTATCTGGCGAGCAATTTCTTCTATAAGAATAGCTTGAACTCTCTGATAATTTGCCAAGTAAACTGAAAAGTTTGTATTTGGTGTATTCCCCCCCATACACCAAACCTTGCTCTTTCGGGACCAACATGACTTTAGGACTGAAGATTCAGGTTGGACTTTCAGGCTCGGTCCTTCAGACTTGCCCCACACAAAATCAAGTTTTGGAGCCAAATCAAAACATAGTAAATATCCCAACAATTTTCCCCTTTTTGATGGTGCCAAAACATGATCAATAAATCAAATGTATATATTAAATAATAGATCTGAGCATTTTGATGTTAAAAATATTCCTCCTCACATTAATAATCATATTCATCATCAATGAATCAACTCTATTTTCAGTGGAGGCATGTTCCCCCTTGTTTGTTGATCTTAGTAACTCATATAACTCTTCAGGACTAGTCTTTGTATCGATGTTAATTTTTGTCTTCACTGGTTCGGTACCTGCAATCATTGAGCTTTGAAAATTGAGTTCTTTGGTACCCAAATTTGTCTTATAACTCTCACTGAGTTATTAGGCCATAATTTCCTTCCACTAAAAACAATATAAAATATTTTTGATTTTTCAATTTTGCTTTGATACTTAATTTGAGACTGGGGCCATTTTGTGTAAGAATTTTCTGTATAGCTCCTTGGTAAGAAAGAATGAGAACGATATGATCCTGAACTGGGTGGTGAAATCCTGTGTTCACATTTATATCGAAAGTATTGTCTCGATTCTCAATATGAATAAGATTTTGAGGAACGAGAATATGCGTTTCTCGAATGTGAGCTTCTCGAATGTGAGCTAAGTGATCTTGATCCGTGCTCAGTTTTACACTGAGTGTGTGGACTCACTTTTTGAGAATAAATATTTTTCTCGTATGATTTAGACCTTGAATTAGATCTTCGCATAACCTTGTCGGTTCGATGGTGTCTCAATTGAGTCACCTGAGGTTGTCTAATAGGAGAGGTCTTTTTCCTCTTCTCATTTCTTTTGAGTTTGAGAGTAGCTTTTGAGAATGATTCTATTTTTTCTTTCAGGCAAGCCTCATTCTCAACCAAAATATTATTTCTCATAAACAAATCATCAATTTTGCCTTACAACTGATGATTCTTCTCAATCTTATATTGAAGATCTCTTTTCAGTCTAGAGATGATGTTATCTTGTTCTTCTTCCTTCTTTCTTAAGGCACTGAGTTCAGAAGTGAGTTTTTCACAACGATCAACTCTTTTCTCAGGTTGAGATAGTTCAGTAGATGTGCTTACCTGAACATTCTCTTTTTTTCGTTGCATTGAGATCAATATAAGAGCTAGGCATATAATGCTCATAGTAAATTATTTGGGAAGAATCATTTCCCACAATATTCATGGCAATATGCTCACAAATGATTTTGATTTGAAAGATCTATTCAAATGACCTTTAAACGCACACAGTGTCGTAGAAATAGTGGTTGTTGAACACACTGCTCTGATACCACTTGTTGGTCCCGAAACGAGTAATAAAAAATTTGAAATGCGGAATTTGGTGGTAAACTCGTTTTTATAAAAATCAAAATCAAACTTTCAGTTAGAGAGATAAGTGCTCTTTCTATCGAACAAGCTTTTACAATGAGTACAAAATATATGATAAGTTGCTCGATTTCTAAGCTCTAGATATGAAAATCATTTGGCTTAGAATACACGGGGAAAATATAACAACTCTAACTATGAAACACTTGAGAAATGAGTGTTTCAGTGAATAAGACTTTGAGCTTGAGTTGAGTTGAATTCTTGTAGTTCTTGAATTTTCCCATTAGTTCTTCAAGTGAGGGACGCTCTCTATTTATAGTTGATGTAGATCCGAACTAGCTGTTGAGTGTAGCCGTTTGAAATTTGAATCTTATCCAACCGTTGAATTCTTCCCGTTGAAGTCGTCGTCCTTTTTTGCCATTTTTGGTGTCTGTAACTAAGATTTGCTTCACCTACTGAGATCTTTTCCAAAAGTGGTAAAGCCTATAGTTATATTGTGTGACTCAGTAGCAAGCTTGGCTTCAGTTGATTCTTCAGTGCAGGACTTCAGTTGACGTTGGATTCTTCCTTCAATTAACTTCAACTTCAAAACTTCAGACCATATCTTCAGTGGCATGGTCCTTCAGTCTTGGCATGTAAACTGAGTTCTAGGTAACTTCAGTAGTGATCTTGATCTTCAGTCTTGAATCATTTAGGTTGTGTACCTGTAAATTAAACTCCTTAACAAGTGAGTTCTAAAACAAGGTTAAGAACCAAATTTCAGTTTTGGTCTTAATACATCTTTCAGGGGAAGTTTTGGAATTTTAATCAAAACCATTATAGATATTTCAATAAAGGATTATGATGAAACGTACAAAAGAATCCTTAAAAAAGTGTCTACTGGGTGGAGAGAAAAAAGCATCTTTTAGGACCTTCCCTATTGGAGCTCTTTGTTGAACAGACATAACTTGGATCTCATGCACATCGAGAAGAATGTCTTTGATAATGTTTTCAACACAGTGTTGAATGTTGATGGAAAAACAAAGGATACTGCAAATTCTAGAGAAGAATTGAATATGTATTGTAATAGATCGAAGTTGATGCGTAACTCTTATACAAGGAAGTATCCAAAAGCATGTTATACACTTGAAAAAGCGCAAAAGAGGGTTTTGTGTGATTGGGTGAAAGAGTTAAGATTTCCGGACGGATACTCACGCAGAGTCCGTTGGGGTAAGATACATAATTAATGTTCTATTTTTTAAAAATTGATCAATTATCTAATAACTTGTGTTGTGTAGGGGATTTGAGCCACACAAAGACCCTGTTCAATCAATATGGGATATATTTCACACGGTGCCCAATCCTACAGGTTACAATTGGAAATTGACACCCAAAGATATGAAAGATAGATATTGGGAGGAGTTCAAGGTATAACATTATTGTTTTTTTTACAAGGTTTTTATTTTATCTTATTTGTATCTAACATATAAAACATGTTATACTTGTAGAAGATTTTCACGTGGACACCTGAGGATGATGCAATGATTCGTCAGTTGTGGTTGGATAAAGTGAGGCGCAAATACAATAATTTTATATCGTCAATCAAGAAGAGGAAGGATGATCCTCCACCTAAAGGTGGAAAGCCGATGTACTTCACTAATGAATAGTGGGATGGTTGGTTAAGATATTGGAGTCTTGAGGACGTGATCGCTAAGTCGGAGACAACGAGATGATGTAGGATGTCCGAGCCCCAGGGACCAGGGACGGACATTATAAAGCATAGAGGAGGGTCAAAGTCCATGATGCAGAGTGCTGAGGAAATGGTAATTATTTAACTATATCTCCTAATTACATTTGATTTAACTTTATAAATAATTAATTATCGTAATTCACAGGGTGCTGAGAGAGGTGTTGATCTTTCATGTTGTGTGTTTGATACATTTATGGGCCATCATCGGTATCCTGATGGCACCTTTATTGACCCTAGATATGAGGTTAAAGTGGTAAGTTTTTATTATATTTTATACATTTTAGGTTAATTTTAATACTTCATATGTCCCATTAAATATGTCCTATTTTGACCAAAAAGCTCTCACAGTTTTTGGTCAAACATGACATATTTAATGGGACAGAGGGAGTATATAATATGTTTTATGTTTCTTTATTATTTTATAGACCGAGGTGCTACGTCGAGCAGACAAGGCCCGAGAGAGTGCTTCAGGAAGTATAGATGAGGAAGTGAACATAAATGACCACTTTTTTGACGTTGTCGGTGGCCCGGATAAGAAGTAGATGATATATGAGATAGGGATATAACACATGCCTTTTGGAAGCTTAAGAAGTCCATTTATGGACTTAAGTAAGTCTCACAGTTATGGAACATTTGTTTCAATCAACTTATCAAGTCCTATGGATTTGATCAATACCCTGACGAAAGCTGTGTGTACAAGAAGTGTGAGGGTAAAGATGGTTATTTTCTTGATGCTATACGTAGATAACATTCTCTTGATCGGAAGTGTCAAGAAGATGTTTTTGGACGTTAGAGCATACCTATCCAATCAATTCGATATGATGGATATGGGAGAAGAAGGATACATTCTCGGGATCAAGGTCATCATTGACCAGAAAAAGAGAATGTTGAGGCTCTCTTAGGAATCTTATATCAAGACGGTTCTTAGACGCTTTAGCATGCAAAGCTCCAAAAGGGCCTCTTACCCTTTAGACACGGGACATGTGTCCTAAGACACTATTTCTCGGGACATGTGTCCTAAGACACCCGATGAGATAAAAGAGATGAGACACATACCTTATGCTTTAGCTATCGGTAGTCTCATGTATGCTATAATATGCACTAAACCAGATATCTATCATGCCATAGGCATGAAAGCACATCATTAATCTAACCCAAGAAAAGTTCATTGGTCTGCAGTAAAGAACATACACAAGTACCTTAAATGGACTAAGGGGTGTTGTTTGGTTTACTAGTCAGATAGCCTTTGTCCTTAGGGTATACAAATTTTGATTTTTCAGATGGACCGAGATTCGATGAGATCTACCTCCGATTATGTATTTATTTTAGGAGGCGGAGCTGTGGCATGGAAGAGTGCGAAGCAGAAATGCATCGAAGACTTCGCCATGAAAACCGAATATGTTCGTGACAGTTTGGCTTAGAAGCTTCTTGATGGACCTAGATGTGATTCTGAGTATGCCTTCGAGCATCACAGTTTATTGTGATAACTCAGGTGCAGTGGCAAACTAAGAGGAACTACAGATCCACAAGACAAGAAAACACATTGAGATGAAGTACCATTGACGGAGCTCAATCGTTATCACTTTTGCAAGATAAATTTATAAACCATTACTCTTCACTAGGTTTAGCTAGTGGCAAGTACAGGGTCGATCCCACAGGCAGTTGGTGAATTCCTCTTCTCGATGCCACAATTTTGGGTTTTGAGTCGGGTCTTGCCTTGAGCAAGAAGTGTAACCAAGCAGGAAGTCGCTAACACTTTGAGTTTCCAGTTTGTAGTTGTAACCTGATCTTGTCCAAGACTGCTATTGGCCAGACAACACCGATGACTTGATCAAGTTGTATAGGATTCAGATCCAGCACTTTAGGAACACGCCAAGACAACTATGTGCATAGTTAGACCTCTCAAGACGTTATAAGTTTGGACTCAATTCATCTTTCCCAAGCAAAGTTTATAAACCTAGCTACTCATACAAAAAGTAAAGACCAATGATGAAATAAACGAAACATACTTGTATTAAAATTACCGAAATAAAGAGTTACCAAAAGATTTTCTTGTCAGGACCAACCCTTGGCAAGGCCGAAAACATAAATCAAAATTTAAAACAAGTGTTTACCCGTAGGACTTGTTTTTTCCACCCAATCACTCATAGAAAATAAAAGAACTAGACTTGTTTAGTCGTCGGGTGTCGTCCCTCCCCTCGTATGTATATGCCTCTGATTCTTTGCATGGGGTATAAATAGATCTTACATGGGCTTAGGCTTTCGTGGAAATATTCTTCCGACAAACTTTCCTTCCGGGCAAGATCTTCCGCGTAGAAGAAAATATTCCGAGACCTCCCTAAATCGTGGGTAGAAGGAAAGGGAGATATGTTTCCTTTTCCACGAAAAGAAAGAACTCTGCCGCGTATCCCCGCATCTTGCCCATTGTCTTATGCGCTCCCGACTACTTAGTTTGTCCCCTTGTCTTGGTCAGCATACTCTTCTTGCTCCCAGTTGCTACAGCGTGATCTCGAGTGGTACTTTGTCTTGATCTTTAGACTGCCCAAGCTGCTTCATGCATAACCTTGCCTCTTTCTCGAGATGACCTGCAACTTGACCTTCATCCTGCTAGCTCTAGACTCGTGTCCTCCCAGACACATAACATAACACAAATAAAGGGAAAATGACTCGATCTAGACCTAAAACAAGACATAAAAAAGAGCATAAAAAACGGGCTTGTCAAACTCACACATTTTAGGCACGATTGTCCTCAAGCATGTAAATATAACTTGCCCAAAAAGAAAAAGAAAAGAAAAGACTCAAACAACTAGCACATTAATATACATGCATCAAAAAACAGTCAAGGCAAATGGGAGTTAGAGCATAAATCAAGCAATGTTCTCAAGCGGTCAAAATAGCAATCAAGTGAGCATAAAGATGTTTCTTTATCCGCGCAGTACTCTGTGTTTAGGCTAAGTGTTTACGCTCGACAACCTGCTTGATCAAGAAAGGTCCCATAAGCTTGCCTCCCTTCTACATGTCTCCACCCAATTAGCCTGGTTAAGGCATCTATTCTCAGGTCTTCATGGGTTGTAACGTGGCTTTGACAAAAGGTTGTAAAAATTTGGGAACTGGGCTAAGGTCGGTATGAACTATAGTCTTGGGGATTTCCTTGACTAGAGAGCACATTTAAACTTCTCTCGGGCCCTAGCACACTTATTTATGGGGTGTATTTTTTGGGAATTTTTTTCTAATTTATTCCACCCCTTACTTTTCTAGACTCTCCCCGTGTTTTTTTTTTTTGGCATTTTTTGGTTTTTTGGCTTTCGGGCTGCCCGGCTGGAAGTCAGGGCAGCCATTCGGGGGGGGGGTGTGGGTGTGTGTCTTGCCCTTTCTCCTTGCTCCATGAATTTTTCTTTCTGCCCTAAGTTTATCCCGACCAGGGTAGGCCTTTATGGGGTTTTTGAATATGTGCATGAAGAGAAAGAAATATTAAGGCTCAAAATTGATTAGAAAGGGATTATGAATGATGGTAGGAAATTTTAGGCTCTGGGCTATGAACAAAAAGTGCCTAAATCCTTTAGAGACTTGACCAAGATTGCAGGGTTTTGACCAAGAAGACATGCAAGTTCTAGAACCAATCAAGCAAAGCAGTTGTTTATACACACATAAAAGGAAATCATGCTGTATAAGGCTCAAAAATCTCACAGGGTGTACATGCTCACATGATCGCATTTCCGTCATACCTAACTATCCTAGAATATGCTTGATTTATACATCAAAACTCCTACGTCTATCAAGCTCAAGACACATATACAGTTAGCATGCTGACAAGACTCTAAACAAGAAAGCAAATAAAAAACAGACTCTAACCTAGACAGACTCGGAAACCCTCCCCACTCGAAAACCCTCTGCACTCACACACTTTGCTCAAGTGCTTATAATGGTAGTGGCTCCCTGGTCATGACTCTAACTAAAATAGAAATAAAAATAGAAAACACGAAAATAAATAAATTAAAAAAAAGGGAGGATTGGATCAATGGCGAGCTGGGGGATACCTGAAACATACGTGCTAAAAGTTGGCCAGCTGGGCGTTCTGCTGTTGCCTTAATGTCTTGTCGATGTGGCTGAGATAGACGGTTAGGTCCTCCATTGGCTCTGGCGAGGGGGATCTTGTTGCTCTCACAATGTTTTTGGTGGGTTAGACAGGCAGCTTCTCAATAGGGTCCTCAATTATGCGGGGCCCTCCGTCAGCGTTCTCCTCAATGTTAAACATCCGAGTCAGGGTGGCCATTTCGAAGTGGTCCTCTCTCTCCAGGAATCCTTCGTAGTCCGCCTTGATCAACCCGAACTATTTCCCGATCAAGGTGGGCAGGAGGGACATAGACAGGCGCTGTTGGGGCTTGGACAGGATGTTCCAGATGTGGTTTGCCACGAATGAAGAAAAGTTGAGCCATTGTTTCTTCTCCATGGCCCAAAGTATGGAAAGCGCACTTTGGGACACGGTGTTGCTGTTGTCCTTCTTGCCAAAGAGGTTGATGGCCAAGATGCGGTGACACACCTTGACTGTCGGGTCAACCAAGGCAGAAGCTTTGGACTCGTTTCCCTTGAAATTCTTGGTCCTGGAAACACCTTCCCACATCCGGTTCCACTACTTCCTGGGTGCATTGGGGGACTACCTTGATTATTGTCTTGTACTCTGGGTTGAACTTCTCTTGGAAATCGATCATGCCCAGGATGACGTCCAGGTCTTCAACGGCTATCTTCTGCTATTTGACCGTGAGTGAAAACTCCATCACACTGGGGACTCCTCCCATCTCCACTTCTACCTTAACGCTTCCGAAAAACTCCCTGACCAAGTCATCGTATGTGGTGGTTTCCCAGTCAAAGAACTTCTCCCAGCCAATTGCTCTGAACCTTTCTCGAACCTACTCCTCTACGGCTAGTTACTTCAACACTTCGAAATCTTTGGTCTTGGGGACCACGATTTCTCTTCCGTCCATTTCGCTTATCTTGGCCTTGGTTGCTCTAACTCTTGTTCTTCTTACAGGGGTCACCTTCTCCATTTTCATGACGGTTTTGTATCGGTGCTTCTCTCCCGATGATACTTCATCAGCCTCCTCCTCAGTAGCTTTGCTTGAACTTCCCTTCTGGCTTGCGTCCTTCGGTTGGCTTTGGGTTTCTCTCTTATTTTTGGCTGGGACCTTCTGTTTCACCATGGCTAAAGGGTTTAAATGGTAGATTGTGCGTGGTGGTTATGGAGAGAGTGGGGAAGTGGCGTAAGGAGGTTGAAGATGATGGTGGTTTTTTACGAACTGGAGTAATGGATCGGACCTTGAGAGCATATGATGGCGCTCCTTCGAACTCGAGCCACGGGGCTACCTATGACACCCAGAGGACCGTCAATCTCGCACCTCGGATTACGGCAGTGAATCTTCATAACCCCTAGAGTTGTTGTGCACAACAACCCCTCCCCTCAGGCACTTCCTACGTAGAGATGGCTCCGCCGGATTTGATTCTTCACATCCGAAGTCTCGGCTCTGATACCAATTGTTGGATCGGGAGCATCCATCAGAATTAACGTACTGGCCCCACACACCAATACTTTCTTTCCCAGCCTGTTTTATCCTCACTGACAGACTAACCCATGACACTTCCCAGTAGATCACCCATCATAGTATTGCTCCAAGCCAAGCACGCTTAACCTTGGAGTTTCTACTAAGGGGTCACCTGAAAAGATGATGCACCATGTTGGTATGAGTAGTACTAATCAATTCCTTTAACCTCTCGTCAACAACGGTAGTGCAGGCCCTTTTCGACTGAGGCAGGCCGCACTCCCATAAGCTCTCTCAGGTATGATACATGGAGGACCCTCCCTCCGGGAGGTGCTGGAGTCCACTTCCCAACATGGAGGGAGTATGTTGCGATGGAGGGGAGAGTGATAGAATGAATTATGGTTATGGAAGAGTTATTGGATAAAAGTGTGTAGTGGAAGTTATAGAGGTGAATGTGGGGTGGGGTGGTTGTAACGTCTAGAGAGTGGAGCAGTGGGTATTGGCGGTTATAGGGTAGAGTAGGCTGGCTGGCGGTAAGCACTTGATTGCCTCGACTGACGAGCTGACGTGGCGTCTGCACAAGACAAAAAACTAGGGTTCCTGGGCTAAAAACAAAATAAAACACACCAAAAATAAAATAAAACAAAATCAAAAATAAGAAAAATGAAAAGCGATAAAAATACCAGGTTACCTCCTGGCCAACGCCTTGATTTAACGTCGTTGGCATGGACGTAGTGCTGCTTCTTGATCAAGCTTCCTCAGAGGGACCTTCTCGGGCAAGGGCCGTGACTTCCTTTCCAGGTGATATCCATAATAGGCCTTGAGCCTGTTTCCACTGACTTTGATGATTGTCTTTGTCATGAGATCCTGAATATCTGCGGAGCCATTAAGGTAATGCTCTCAGATCATTTATGGTCCTCTCCACTTGGTAGATAACTTGCTAGAGGCAAATCTGAGGCGGTTCTCGTATAGAAGCACTAGCTCATCTTTGTTGAATCTCCTTCCTCGAGCTATGTGGTCATGCTATTTCTTCAGCTTTTTCTTGTACAAGGCAACATTGTCATATGCCTCAAGTCGGATCTCCTCCAGCTCTTCCAAACTTAACTTCCTTCCTTCAACAGCTTCATCCCAGTCTTGATTGATCTTGCTCATTGCCCAAAACGCCTTGTGCTCCATCTCGATAGGTAAGTGGCACAGCTTGCCATATACCATACGGTATGGAGACATTATAAAGTTAGTCTTGTAGGCTGTCCTGTATGCCCAAAGTGCATCATCAAGGTGATCACTCCAGTCCTTCCCTGTCTTGCCAACTGCTTTCCTCAGGATGTTCTTCATAATGCGGTTGGAGACTTTAGCTTGCCCATTGGCTTGGGGACGGTATGCAGTAGACATATGGTGGGTGACTCCATACTTCTTGAGCAAGATAGTGATGGTAGAGTTGTAGAAATGTGAATCTCTGTCGCTGACTATCGCCTTGGGCATGCCATATCTGGTGAAGATGTTTGTCTTGACAAACCTTGCTACCGTCCTTGCATCTGCATTCAGAGTTGCAATTGCTTCTATCCACTTAGAAACATAATCCACTGCTAGCAAGATGTATTGGTTTGCCTTTGTACTTGGGCAGGGGCCCCATGAAATCCATGCCTGTTGGGAAGTGGACTCCAGCACCTCCCGGAGGGTGGGTTCTCCGTGTATCGTACCCGAGAGAGCTTATGGGAGTGCAACCAAGTCTTGGTCATCTCCATCATCTACTTCATGGTGGCACACAAGTTCGAGAGTTCCGTCTTGGACAGTGATGCGTAAACATCTCCCAAGGTCCTGGTCAAGGAGTGTGCATCATCTCGGGATTCTTCTGCCATCTCGTTCAACAGCTTGAAAGCTTCAGAAGGCTGTTTGTTCAAGATAGAACCTCCACACGCAGCAATCAGAAATTGTCACTCGCCAGGACGCATTCCATTGACGTAGTACTGGATCAAGTCTTGGTTAGAGATGTTGTGCTGCAGGCACTTGGCCAACATGAGCTTGAATTTGTTCCAGTAGTTATAGAGTGATTCTCCAGTTACCATCTGGATGGTGCTCATCCTTGTCCTTGCATTCTGAATCCTCGAGATGGGATAGTACTTCTCAATGAACTTTTCCTGCATCGCTTGCCAAGTCGTGACACTACCTGCAGGTAAAGTGTAAAGTCATTCTCGAGCCATTTCTTGAAGTGAAAAAGGAAATGATACCAGACGTATATACTCCCTTTTTGCTGGCACGTTAGTCTTGATGGTTCCACAGGCCATCTCAAAGTCTTGAAGATGCCTCTATGGGTCCTCTCCTGGCAAGTCACTGAACTTGGGCAAGATCTGTATGAAAGAGTGCCTCAGTTCCCAATTGTCAGCTATCGCGGGCAAGGTGATGCCCTAGGGTTTCAAATTGTTGTTGTTAGGGAACATCATCTCCCTGAGTGTCTGCTCTTGAGGTGCATTCCGTTGTCATCATTGTTGATTTCTCCTTTCTCTTCCGTCATTCTTGCTGCTTGACGGACTTCTCGCTCAAGTCGTTCTTGTCTCCTTTGTCTGCCTCTTCTTCTCCTAACATTTCTCTCGATCTCCGAATCAAACCAAACGACTTTGAGTTGTCCTCCAGGATTAGGTCGAAGCATACACCGTGGACAAGACCTGAATCAAGGTGAGAGAGAAATTCTGGAAAGTGCAACTCCCCGGAAACGACACCAATCTGACGGAGCTCAGTCGTTATCACTCTGGCAAGATAAATTTATAAACCAGTACTCTTCACTAGGTTCAGCTAGTGGCAAGTACATGGTCGATCCCATAGGGAGTTGGTGAATTCCTCTTCTCGATGCCACAATTTTGAGTTTTGAGTCAGGTTTTGCCTTAAGAAAGAAGTGTAACCAAGCAGAAAGTAAATACTGTAAAAGTAAATAATTGAAAAGAAAACACTAAAAGAGTTAAATGAGAAAGTAACTTGACTTGGGTTAGAATCATTGAGTCTTGACTTATGTCTTGATCATCGGTGCTAAGTTGGTCGTTATCTTAGTGTGTCATTGGTTAAAGGCGAGCGTAAGAATGAGGTTTTACTCCTACCACCCAAACGCATTACTCAGGCAGCCCCCTTTTTAATCGTCACGTAGCCACCGAAGCCTCGCCCAACATACCTTTTCAACCTAGAAGGTAGGGGTTACTCACTCCCCTATCCCCCTTGCCCAAGATTGCTCCTGGACCAAGATTACTCTAGTATACCCAAATAGGTATTCGCGAGGAACACAACAACCATGGGCACACCATCTCAGACGCTCATCCCATGGAATCCCCACCTACATCACAATGCTAATCCCTCTGGCTGGCAAGCAGGAAGTCGCTAACACTTTTAGTTTCCAGTTCGCAGTTCTAACCTGATCTTGCCCAAGACTGCTACTGGCCAGACAACATCGATGATTTGATCAAGTTGTATAGGATTCAAATCCAGCACTTTAGGAACACGCTAAGACAACTATGTGCACTGTTAGACCTCTTAAGACGTTATAAGCTTGGACTCAATTCATCTTTTCCAAGCCAAGTTTATTAACCTAGCTACTCATACGAAATGTAAAGAACAAGGATGAAATAAACAAAATATATTTGTATTAAAATTACTGAAATAAAGAGTTACCAAAAGATCCTCTTGCCAGGACCAATCCTTACCAAAAGATCCTCTTGCGTGGGGTATGAATAGATCTTCCATGGGCTTGGGCTTTCGTGGTGGTGTAGGTTACGACAAACTTTCCTTCCTGGTCAGATCTTCCGTGTAGAAGGAAATATTCCCAAACCTCCCTAAATCATGGGTAGAAGAAGGAAAGGGAGATATGTTTCCTTTTCCGCGGAAGGAAAGAAATCTGCCGCGTATCCCCGCATCTTGCCCATTGTCTTATGCGCTCTCGACTGCTTAGTCTGTCCCCTTGTCTTGGTCAGCGTACTCTTCTTGCCCCCAGCTGCTACAGCGTGATCTCGAGCGGTACTTTGTCTTGGTCTTTAGACTGCCCAAGCTGCTTCACGCATAACCTTGCTTCTTTCTCGAGATGACCTGCAACTTGACCTGCATCCTGCCAGCTCTAGACTCGTGTCCTCCCAGACACAAAACGCGACACAAATAAAGGGAAAATAACTCAATCTATACCTAAAACAAGACATAAAAAAGAACACAAAAAATGGGCTCGTCAACCATATCATTTAAGATAATACTACAACGGGGAGATATCGTAGTGTCCAAGGAAGTGGCGGAGTACAACCTGACTAATCCTTCGAAGAGCCTGAACGGTAAAACGTTTGGGAGGCACTTAGAGGGATTTTGGGTGAGACGTGTATTGGACATGCTTTAGGTATAAGTGGGAGATTTATAATGACATGCGACACATATTTTATACTCTAAAGCATGTTTGAGTATAAGTTGGAGATTGTTAAGGTTTGTATACCTAAAAGCATGCTTTATGCTTAGACGATATATCATACTTGTCTTCAGTTCTATTTAATGAAAATAAATGTTTCTATCATTGGTTTGTTATGTATTATCTTTACATATTAAATTACAAACAAGTCAATTTACTGTAATTGTATTCTGTGTGGTGGATCGATGATCACAGAAGGTAACACAGTCGGATCCTTTGTAGTATAAAGCTCACAGTCTAGACAGATTTGGACAATCTAGTCATTTGATGCAAGAGCTGACCTTAGCCCGCAGAATGATATCGGTATGTATAAGCGGATACACATGCTTTGCATATACATATTGAGAGGTTTCACTAACATTAGTATATGCGGCTGATTAGACGCTGTTTTGATTCATATGATAGAACCTGTATGAGGGGCTCATAAATGCGCAGGATCCACATATTCAATTAATATAATTGCAAAATTTAAATAATTATACCTTCTCCTACGTAAGTCTTTCGCTTGAGGAGAAACAATCTGAATCGTTAGCTACGAACAACAATCGACACTACAAGAATGTTCACTTGATCTCCTTCGATCCTACCTTTGAAACTTCTAACATATTCCCGATCTACTACTTGAATATCATGTGGGCAAATTAATTATCAAGTATTTTAGGATGTTGGGAACCCTCACGAATTACTTTGGATGATGATCTTTTGAAACAACACTTAGATTTATTCTTTCGTTCTACTTATTAGAACCATCTTGCTCTACATGTAACAAGGAGATCACTCTTTATTTGGTGAACCTTATAGAGAAGCAAGCCTTGATTCTCTTTTCAAATGTTGGTACATTGTAAAGAAAAAGGTTATCTTATAAAACCTTATCTATAGAAAGCCAACCTTATAGACCAGGTTAGATAATGACAATTTTTTGTAAAAGCACCAAAACACTTCTAAAGTGGTTTTCCTTATAGAAGTCATCTGTGCTAGATTAGTCATCTGGAAATCGGAAGCACTCAAGCAAACCTGTTGGAAGCAGAACACCAGATCACTTTGGAGGAGAATACCTGGACCATATCGCTTTGAAGGAGGAAGGAGCACACCTGTACCAGATCACCTTGAAGAAGCATTACCTGGACAAGATCACTAGGATACGTAATGAGTAAATTTTGGGTATACAATACGTCACCAAATCTTTACTTATTGATTTTATCTATCTTTAGTCATATGGTAAACAATGCGACACCTGATGAACTTAGAGATATTTCATCATATCTGCCACATCATCATAACTTCAAAGAAGGAAGGAGATCAATCAAGATTTGCGAAATCAATCAAGGAAGATCTCGAATCTTTTTCTACAAGGCAAGAAGGATGTAATCAAGGAATCGGATCCTAGATTGGCAATCAAACATTTAATGCTCGCCAATCAACCAACGGTCAAAAATTAAAATTCTGATCCTATAAAAGCCTCGAACAAAGTCTGGAGACATACACGAGCAATTCATCAAGTTTAATGAGTTGTTTCTCAGCCCAGAAATCTTCATAACCATTGAAGCTTTTGACGATGAGATTTCAACTCCAGATTCCATTCGAAGGCCGTTCGTGAACACTGATTTCTTAGCCAAACGCGATTCAAGTTTGTCTTTTCGAGGAGCGAATTTTTTTTACTAGCTTAATAGTTTTCTAAGTGGATTAACGTGAAGAAATTGTAGCAGAATTATCTGTAAGTTGTAAGGGACACGACCGTATTCGTGCATGAACTTCCGTCTAGTTTTGAATGGAGTTTGTTGTCGTACTCAACGAGTATAAAGAAGGGAGAGTATTCTAGTAGTGGATTTCTGATCAGTTTGATTGGATCGAGGACGTAGGGGATTTCCCGAACCACGTTAAAACAACTATGTGGTTTACTTCAGCATCTTTTATTTTCAGTTGTTTTGATTCACTAACCCTGCACTTGCACAATCATCATCTTTGTTTTAATCAATCTCTAATGATACTTGGTTAAGTTTTAAACAAGGTTTTTCATTAAAAGAGCAACCAACTTAATCCACCATCTTCCGCACACTACACAACTCGAGCTCACTAATCACCTCAGTGAAAGCTTGACTGCTTAACTCACTTAAAGAGAGAATCTGTTTGGACAAATCAAGTCAACCTGGTGGTTAACCTGATCTATTCTTCTAAGCAATCTCCAAGAGAGTAAAGCTTACCTCTCTTAATAATTTATCAAGAAAATCTTAAAAGTTGGTATTTGGTGTATACCCCCATACAACAAACCTTGCTCTTCCGGGACCAACATAGGAGAACAAGAACGAAAATTAGAACGTTGAATGCTCTTAAAATTTTCGAAAATTAGAGACTTAGATCTCTAATTGGCCAATTTCTATGTGTAGGGAAGAGAGAGAAATCAGCCCCACTCATGTACTCTATATATAGATATTTTGGGCTAGGTTAGAGTTTCTAAGATGAATGGATAAAATCCCAAATAATAGAATTTAAATTTCCACTTTTATCTCTCTACAGTTTCATCTATCATTCAAATTTTAAAATCAATTTGACTTATTCAAATCCATAACTTAATTAAATTAATTTACAAGTCTCTTTTGGGCCCAATTAAATTTAATTAATTGTTTGGTCCAATCTTAGACTTAAATTAATTAATTCAAGTTAATTTAACTTCAAATTAGTTGCTCTATGGAAATGTAATAAAGTGTAATCAATTATAAATATTTATCGACTCCACTATAAGATAAATATTGAACTCATCTTAATACATCCAAATTACGGATGTAACCCTCTTGTCATTAATTATTTCCCGCATTTAAAATTTACCAAATTCATTAATTAATTGAGTTTGCTGACGACTCACAATTAATTAATATATTTATTCATGAGTGATCTGGTTTAGACCTTAATTATTACATACGAAATAAATTCCAACCGGTTGGGTTTCTTATGCAATAAAACTTTCTGAACGCCTCACGCGGATTTAATCAACTTGTGTTAATCGAAACGCGATTCTGTTCGACTGACAATCGAGCACTTCTAGCTAAGCCAATAACTACCGTCCAAGACATCACTATTTTGGGTTACAAAAAACCCGTAAGCATAGATGAGTCAAAGCAGCGTATAATCAGCCACATATACTAATGTCATCGTCACAAATTAAGAAATAACTAATTTTGCGAGACCTCATTCTAAGCAACAACACGTAGAACATATCTCACTGTGAAACATTATCTATATTTGTTATTAAAAATAAAGTATTTATAACGCTTTTAAAAAATGTTGTCAATTACTTCATCCATTTGGGGAAAAAATAAAAATTGTAGCTAAGGAGAATCTGTTGGGAACCCCACAAATAAAATTAGTTTTGATGATGTTCTCTCGAAAACACACCTAGATTTATTCATGTTCTGTGTTACCTCGATCTGCTCCATATGTAACAGAACACTAATATATAAAGTGTATCTGATAGGAGATCTGATCCCTATTCTGTCCTAAAATTGTCTTATCTTGTAAAGGACTTTAGCCTATAAAAGTCATTCTGTCTTGATTAGTCAATAGGACCAGAACGTTAAAACAGCAGAAGCAAGCAGAAAGTTTCAACAGAACTAAATATATGTTCTCACCAGAACGTGTTGAACCAGATCAACTTCAACCAGATCGAGTTGAACCAGATCAACTTCAACCAGAACGTGTTGAACCAGATCAAC